>JANAVB010006391.1:1698870-1701370 GCA_029216955.1 Iris pallida | reverse complement strand
AATCTTTTAATAATGTTATTTAAATAATGATATTTTTGGTAATTTTAATTATTTTTAAAACTATTTTATTGGTAATTTATGTTTTGTAGTTTTGCGAGTGAAACCCTAGAGCTACTTGACCTAGAGCATAACCATGTAATTTGGATGTTTTTTTATCATTTTTGGCCTAGGGTATTTTGTTCATTTTGGTTTCTTGGAATTATTTGTAAATTGTTTGAGTGATGATTGTTTTATTTTGACTTTTTCTAGTTGAGACTTTAGAGACTAACCTAGATGTTGACTTTGACTTTGGTGACTTGGTTAGCATGGTGTGGACCCTAGTCTAACTTAAGTCGACCCATGTTGACGTATTTTGGACCAAGTTTCATAGAGAGATTAGGTGTATAGGTCTTGAACTAATAGCTAAAAGATTGATCCATTTAGCCTTGCACTTGGCCCAAAGCCCATTAGTCATCAACCTAACCCTAATTCTTCCTATTTGCGGCCGGCCTAGGATTTCCCCCCTCTATTTAATGCCTCTTTCATTGTTCTTGCCTATTTTTACATCATTCTACATTTGGCAAGAAAGAGGTATTGACTATTCTTCAACACTTCAACACTTCTTCATTTTAATTCCTTTTTGACTCTCAGTCTCTTGCATTAGGACCTAATCCATGTCTATTTACTGTTGGTAGTGTGTGATCTCAGCTTTGGTAAGATTTGAGGCTTGGGAGTTGCAAGTAGGATCCTTCATTTTTGGGGCTTTTTTTGAGTTGACACTCAATAGGTAACTATTCAAACCACCTTAAAATATGCAATTTGGCGACGGACTATTAGCAACAGATCTTGTCCGTCGCTAATAGCGACGAATCTTATCCGTCGCTAATAGCGACGGACTAGCGACTACCTTGTGAAGGACTACCGTCAGAAAGTAATGAATTATTTTTTTATGGTAAAATCAGTCCCACATCCGTCGCTAATTTGATGAAAATTTAGCGACGGATCGATCTCCGTCGCCAAATATTCGCACATTGTGGCGGCAAAATCTGAAAAAAATAACGCGATAAATTAGCGTCTAACTAGCGACGGACGTTCCATCGGTAATCTATTGGGTATTTTGCGACTACCTAGCAACAGATATTATCCGTCGGTAGTCCGTCGCTAAATACTGTACCCTAACTTAAATTGAACCGACGGGGGAATTTTTCATTCCCCAAAAAGACTCTCTCTCTTACCCCCTCTCTCTCTCTCCTCTGGCGGGGTAGCTCTCTCCGACGGGTCTTTCTCTCCGGTGACTCTCTCTCCGACGACACTCTCTCTCCTCCTCAGGTATGCTCTCTCTTTTTCTCTCTCTCTCTCTCTCTCTCTTTTAGCATAACATATAGGGTTTCGGGTTGTGGGGTCGGCTGTCTCTGGGGCCGGCATGGTGGAAGGGATAGAGTGGGGGCGGGAGGGGGGTGTTGAGGCGGGAGGCAGGGTAGGGTTTAGGGTTTCGGGGCAGGTAGGGTTTCGGGTGGGGGCAGGGGGTCCGCTGTCGTGGGGCCGACGGTGAGGGTGGGAGGGAGGGGCGGGGGGTGGATGGTGTTGGGTACGGGACGGGGGACAGGTAGGGTTTAGGGTTTGCTGTCGGGGGAGAAAGAGGGAGGGATTGGGTGTTTGTTGTCGGGGGGGGGAGGAGGAGTTGGGGTAGGGGTTTGCTGTCGGGGGTAGCTATCGGGTAGGCTGTCGGGGGGTGGTGGGGAGGGGGAGGGGTTTGCTGTCCGGCGGGGTAGGGGAGGGGTTGGGGGGTATCGGTGGTTTCGGATCAGACCATTCCTATGAGTATTGGTAGTTTCGGATCGGAGTATCGGATCGGGAGAGGGGTATAGGTGGTTTCGGATCAGACCAATCCTATGGATCGGATCGGGGAGGGGGTATCGAAATCGATATCGGAATCGAAATCGGATCAAACCATTCTATGATATCGTTCGGGGTTATCGGTAAATCGCTGGTTTTTCGGATCGGAGTATCGAATTTTTTGGTATCAAAAAACAAATAGCTATTAATAAATTATTAATAATTTAATAAAGTATCGGCCGATACCAATACCGATCGGAGTATCGGACTATTCTTATGAGGATGGTTTAAAGTATCGGCCGATACCGATCCGATACTGTCGATACCGGTACAGTTTGGCATGTCCCTCTGATTCTGACCGATACCCGATACTGACCGATACCGATCGATATTGTCCGATACCGATACAGTTTGGCATGTCCCGTATCGATATCGGACTATCCCTATGAGTATCGGCATCGGAGCCTAACCCTAACCCTAACCCTAATCGTATATGAGTATCGGTATCGATCTATGTAATATTTATATTAGAATTTCAATTCTAAATTGGAAGGTAGTTAACTACTAGGAATTAGTCAAGAATATTATAATTAATTCAGGATTATTAATTCTTGATCAAGATCATCAATCAAGGTCAAGAGTTGATAACCAAGATTAATATACAATTATCAAGATGATATAGAAC
>JANAVB010006391.1:1460281-1698857 GCA_029216955.1 Iris pallida | reverse complement strand
GCGTTTCAGACATATTTTTATCTAAAAATATTTGTGATGTTTATTTCAGCATCCGAGGACGTTTGGGAGATTTGGCTTTCTTGCTTCGTCGATTTGCTGATTTGAGCTATGGATCCGGTCCTTTTCGCACCACCCACAGGCAAGATACCTTACCACCATACTCTTGATTAACTTTTACCTTATTTTCAGTTATTATATTCACATTATTTATCTATTTTTAGTATTATATCATTGTGCGTATAAGTCATACTTGGATGCAAGCGACTGCATCAGTCGTTTTACTTGCTTTTGTTCTATTTTCTTGCATTAACTTAGCCTAGTGACCACCCATTGATGATGAGGTATTGGTATATCTCATAAGGCCTTGAAACATACTTTATCACGCATTGTGAGTCACATGTAGGACACGTGCTTGAGTAGTCGGCTGACCACCGATACGTCTGAGGCGTGAGACGGATAGGAGTAACTGCCAATAGAATTGTATGCTAGTAACATGGAAGTTACTAGAGGTTTATATGAGTCATGGAGATTATGATAGTAGGCATTTGGGTGGAGAACATATTGATGTATGGGCTTCTACTACACTTTCCTTTGTAACCCGAAAGCTCCGCTGGAGATACGGTATGATTATCCACTAGGTTGGCTACTGACGTTCTTGAACGTTATATGCTTGGTCACTGGTGCCCGAGAGGAGACTATACCGGATCCTACTATCAGTCAGGGCTCATGCGTCGAAGGATTGTATCTCAACTGCATGTTCATAGTAGAACGGTTAGAACCCTATATATTACATGCATCACTCTTTTACTTATTATATATCACAGTTTATACGACATGGTGTTTTCTTCTATTGTTACGTCCCTCTGAGGACCTGGTTATCTCTCCAGGGTTAACAATTTTCCACAGTAGTACGGTGCGGCATTGGATCCATCTTTTGTGGACGACGAGGCATTCCGTTCCGACATTTAGCTAACCTTGTATTGAGTTTTATTGAGACTATAGTGGACCTCTTTATATATTTTTTCTTTCTATTTTGGGAGGTTGGACTCCGATCATTTGAGACTATTTTTCATAGCTGTTTGGAGTGGGTATGTCCATCCGGCTATCTTTTGACTCGCTTATTATTTCTGGACTTCTTATATCTTCTGTGTTGAGTTGTGGATGAGATATAGTTATTCATATACTGGCTTGTGATTTATGTTATTTACAGCTTATGTACCTATACGAGGATTCCATATATTAGAGTATTCTTCTTATATGTACAGCTGGCATGTCTACGTACTCGGTCCTAAGTATTTTGGGACTGGGGCATTATAGTTAGTCTTCATATCAATTGTGTGGCAGATTAGTGCATAAGCATTTAATCCTTTGCCTTAATGCATCCTCATATGTCTTGGGAAATGTAAATCCATTCCTTGTATAAGGGCATGCATTATGTATCAGAGAATATATAGTCGAGGTACTTTACTTTTGGTTCAGATCCTTGGGACCATGTCACACACAACCCTCTTGTTCAGTAGCTATGACCTGCTACCATAGGATAGAACCTGCATCTTAGGGCCTTAGCCACTGCATGTTAGTATTGTCCTACACTCATCTTTCATTCACTGCACTCAATCTATTGCTTGTGATTGTTGCTCTGCACTCCCATGGCACTGCAGCATTGTTCAATTCACGTGTATATTTGTCCTGCCTTCTTGCTTATTGCATATTGCATTCACTTCCTTGCATACTTTGCTTCCATGTTTAGTTATGAATATGGTATCTGTCCTAACATATAGGAGGGTAACAGTTAAACCAAACATTGTCCTGCCCAGTTATAAGTAGAGTGTCATGCATTCTAATATACCTGTGCACTTGTCTACCCATTGTATTACCTGACCCTTTCATCCACTATAGATGAGAACTTGCAGACCACTACATTTTCCTGTGTGGTTGAAATCCCATGTGTCTTGCATTCTTGTATTTGTTCACAACATTCATCATTCACTGTTGAGCTTTGATTCACTGCACATATTGTATAGTCCTACATCTTCACATAGAGCTTAGCCTGTATTACCCATATCTGAATATAATACTTGTCCTTGTCTCTGCAGTCTAGATATCCGCTTATACTTGGTTCGTGATGCACTACATATGAGTAGCTTTTGTATTTCGATGTCATGCACTCTAATTTGTCCTGCTACTTAGATAATGTCCTGCACCACTGCATTCAAACTTTCTTGTCCTGCAACCTTAGTTCAATAAAAATTTTACCTACCCAATCATTGCATTACTTGGAACAGGCCCAATATCATTTAGCTCAATATGATACATACAAGTATCAGAACATACTTGATACCCTGTATTGTTTAGTCCATAATTACATATCCAGCAATCTGATTATACTGTCTCGCATATCTTGCATATTGCATTCACTGTATTCTCATTTAAAACCATCGTATTGTCCACTGTCTTCACTTGTGGCATGTCCAACCTTGTTATTCTTTATTGCACATGTTGCATGCCCTGCACCTTCACTCTACTACGTATACTTCACTTCATACATTACCTGCCCTTGACATAATGTTAGACCTCCCCTCCCCCTATTTTAACTTGATACCTCCCTTAGTGTCCAGTTGAGGATATTGTCCTGCAGAAAGGGCTACATGTAGACTTGATCAGTCATGGGCATTCCTATATATTTCTATATCTGACCTAACCATGTTTTGTTAGCCTAATTTTGTTCCATTTTTCTTTATGTTGTCGTCTATTCAGTGGTGTCCTTGCTGGATGTTATGAGTCCTGTCCTAAATGGATTAGTATACCTATACATAGCAACCATATTGATGTGCCTTATGTTATATTATATATTACTAGTAGTCAAGGTTTAAGGTTCTATACCCCATAAATGACTATATAGTTTATACATATGAAATTAGTTATTATTTTTCAGTTGAGTATGAGATTACCTGGGAGTAACAGTCCTATTGAACTTATGTCTTTAGTCAACCATTACTTGTATAGCACCAGTCCCTTTTTATATTCAGAAAATCTTCCTACAATTAAATGCCAACCCATACGCCTTAGCTTTATCCTACCTTGCATCAGAACATGAGAAGTATAGAAATGAGTTTTTGGGTTGATGGAATGCATAAATTCTAGTTCCTATAATGTATTAGTTAGGTAGGGATCAGTTAATGGAATGAGGGAGATTGTTTTAGTATGTTCTAGTTCAGTTTTATTGACCCAATCCCATTTTGCCTCTAAACATCATTAACAAATATTCAAGTCTATTCAAACCTATAAACCTTCATTACTTGGTGTTCTATTTATGTGCTTATTCAAATGTCAGTTAGGCATGCCCATATATGTGTATACATATATTATAGAGATAAGTTAGTATAGAGTAGTAGTATACTTGCATTTAAAATTTAACTATAGGTATTAAGTGGATGTGTTCAGTCCTATTACCTGTGGTTCTGTCCACTGCATTATAGTTCAGTCTTGAGCTCAAACCCAGTACCATTTTTGCATGTTCAGCCTTGTGTACATATATCAATCCTTGTATGCTTTGGTAACCATTTGTGTAGTCCAGTTCTAGTGTTCAGTTGACGGATTACTTGGAGTGTCCGTCCTTATTCCCTTTTAAGTGTTGTCATGCATCACCCAATTTCAATTTATTGTTCAAATGATCAGTCCAATATGTTTAGATGCAGTTGCCTAACATCTTAGTGGTCAGTCACCATTAACCCTTTGTGGAGCCCATGCCATTCATATATTACATTTTGAGTTCCATGTAGGAGTCAGTTCTTATATATATATATATATATATATATATATATATATATATATATATATATATATATATATATATATATATATATAATGGTAAGGGTTATAAGTATTACATTCTATAGGTGATCTTGTATGATGTATAAATTCTATACGAAAATTGGTGGTTAGATTTTAAGATTTGAATGTGATTTTGATACCACTTTAACCTAACACCATATAGCCAAGAATAGTCAAACCCTAGGTATTGACCAAGGTTGACCAAGTAGCTAGAGTTTGACTAGAGTTGACCCAAATTGACTTCATTGACCTAGAGGTATGTAAACCCCTTTTTTGTACTTTATTGTATACATAGTTTTATTTTAAACATTTTATTATTAATTATATTATTTTACTAAATTTGACATGGTACTATTTTTAGTAGCAAGCAATAGTTACAAACATAAATAAAGTAGGTAATTTATATGGAATATTATTTTACGAAAATATTTTCTTAATTTTTACGTTTATTTGAATTTATTTGGTCATATATTTTTTTTGGTCATATAAATAAAAATAAAATAAAAATATATTTTACATATATATATATATATATATTATATAATATATATAATATATATATATATATATATAATAAATAAAAAATAAAATAAAAATATATTTTTATACTATATATATTATATATATATTGTGTGTGTGTGGTGTGTGTGTGTGTGTGTGTGTGTGTGTGTGTGTGTTTGTATACATGAAGACCTATATGTACATGTATACATGAAGAGCAATATATATATATATTATATATATTATATATATATATATTATATATATATATATATAATATATATATATATATATATATATATATATATATAAAGAATTATATATACATGTGTATTGAGGTTATCTAATGTCTATTTTTTTTTTTTTAAGGGTTATATATGTATAATTTGAATAACATATACGTATATGTACATATTGAGTATATATATATATATATATATAATCTATATATATTTATATATATATATATATATATCTATATATATATATACGTATTGAGTATATATATGTGTATTTATGTACAAACGTATGCATATAAATATATATATTTTATATATAAATATATATATATATATAATAAATATATATATAGATAATATATATATATATATTATATATATATATATTATATATATAATTTTTTTTTTTTATATATATATATAAATATATATCTATATATTATATATATATATATATATCTATATATATATCTATATATATATAATATATATATAATATATATATAAAAATCTATATATATATATTATAGATATATATATATATATAGTAAATATATAATATATTTTTTTTAGGTAAAATATAAATATATATATATATATATATATATATATATATATATATATATATATATATATATATATATATATTATATACACACACTGTGAATACAGTAGGTTTAAAAAAAAACCCTTAACTCACGAGATTTTCCAAATCTCGTGAGCTAAGAAACTTAAAAAAACCCGACCACTGTTCTATCCGACCCCGACAGAACTTCTCGAGATTTGATTGAATCAAATCTCAAATCCTCATCTGCATCAATCTCAATTCCTTACGAACCCTTCCCCATCTGAATCCCAATCAAACTACGAATCCCCCCATCCTAATCTTGAACAAATTCGAGTTTTAACTCTATTTTCTTAACCGTGTATATAACGGCTGCACGAAAGTTTTTGAGAAAACCCTAACGAAGTATACTCGAGAGAGAGAGAGAGAGACCCTCCATCCCAGAGCCTCGCTGACACCCTCGTGCGCCTTACGGACCGCCTGCAACCACCGTGAATTTGTCGGAACGTCGTCGAGATCGCCAGAACCGAGCCCAAACAGGGCACCCTGTTTCTAAAACTCTGTCAGGTAATCAACTTCTCTCCAACTTTTATTCGATTCTACTCAATAACTTTTCGATCTAGAAAATCCTAGGTAAAGCCTATATGACCCTCTCTGAACCCCTTCAAAGGTATTTCGTTATATCCTATTAGATCGATCAGAAACTCGACGCAAAGTCGAGCAAAAATCTGTCGAGAATAGAGCATTAAGGCTGCCCAACCCCCCCAACTTGGAAGCCAGTTTCTTGTAACACCCAGTTTTCTAAATAAGGATAATTTTGAAATTTTGTAAATTTTAATCTTTTAATAATGTTATTTAAATAATGATATAATTTTTGGTAAATTTTAATTATTTTTAAAACTATTTTATTGGTAATTTATGATTTTGTAGTTTTGCGAGTGAAACCCTAGAGACTACTTGACCTAGAGCATAACCATGTAATTTGGATGTTTTTTTATCATTTTTGGCCTAGGGGTATTTTGTTCATTTTGGTTTCTTGGAATTATTTGTAAATTGTTTGAGTGATGATTGTTATTTTTGACTTTTTCTAGTTGAGACTTTAGAGACTAACCTAGATGTTGACTTTGACTTTGGTGACTTGGTTAGCATGGTGTGGACCCTAGTCTAACTTAAGTCGACCCATGTTGACGTATTTTGGACCAAGTTTCATAGAGAGATTAGGTGTTATAGGTGCTTGAACTAATAGCTAAAAGATTGATCCATTTAGCCTTGCACTTGGCCCAAAGCCCATTAGTCATCAACCCTAACCCTAATTCTTCCTATTTGCGGCCGGCCTAGGGATTTCCCCCCTCTATTTAATGCCTCTTTCATTGTTCTTGCCTATTTTTACATCATTTCTACATTTGGCAAGAAAGAGGTATTGACTATTCTTCAACACTTCAACACTTCTTCATTTTAATTCCTTTTTGACTCTAGTCTCTTGCATTAGGACCTAATCCATGTCTATTTACTGTTGGTAGTGTGTGATCTCAGCTTTGGTAAGATTTGAGGCTTGGGAGTTGCAAGTAGGATCCTTCATTTTTGGGGCTTTTTTTGAGTTGACACTCAATAGGTAAACTATTCAAACCACCTTAAAATATAGCAATTTGGCGACGGACTATTAGCAACAGATCTTGTCCGTCGCTAATAGCGACGAATCTTATCCGTCGCTAATAGCGACGGACTAGCGACTACCTTGTGAAGGACTACCGTCAGAAAGTAATGAATTATTTTTTTATGGTAAAATCAGTCCCACATCCGTCGCTAATTTGATGAAAATTTAGCGACGGATCGATCTCCGTCGCAAATATGTCGCACATTGTGGCGGCAAAATCTGAAAAAAATAACGCGATAAATTAGCGTCTAACTAGCGACGGACGTTCCATCGGTAATCTATTGGGTATTTTGCGACTACCTAGCAACAGATATATCCGTCGGTAGTCCGTCGCTAAATACTGTAACCTAACTTAAATTGAACCGACGGGGGGAATTTTTCATTCCCCCAAAAAGACTCTCTCTCTTACCCCTCTCTCTCTCTCTCTGGCGGGGTAGCTCTCTCCGACGGGTCTTTCTCTCCGGTGACTCTCTCTCCGACGACTCTCTCTCTCTCAGGTATGCTCTCTCTTTCTTTCTCTCTCTCTCTCTCTGTTTAGCATAACATATAGGGTTTCGGGTTGTGGGGTCGGCTGTCTCTGGGGCCGGCATGGTGGAAGGGATAGAGTGGGGGCGGGAGGGAGGGTGTTGAGGGCGGGAGGCAGGGTAGGGTTTAGGGTTTCGGGGCAGGGGTAGGGTTTCGGGTGGGGGCAGGGGGTCCGCTGTCGTGGGGGCCGACGGTGAGGGTGGGAGGGAGGGGGCGGGGGGTGGATGGTGTTGGGTACGGGACGGGGGACAGGGTAGGGTTTAGGGTTTGCTGTCGGGGGAGAAAGAGGGAGGGATTGGGTGTTTGTTGTCGGGGGGGGGAGGAGGAGTTGGGGTAGGGGTTTGCTGTCGGGGGTAGGCTATCGGGGGTAGGCTGTCGGGGGGGGTGGGGGAGGGGGGAGGGGGGTTTGCTGTCCGGCGGGGTAGGGGAGGGGTTGGGGGGGTATCGGTGGTTTCGGATCAGACCATTCCTATGAGTATTGGTAGTTTCGGATCGGAGTATCGGATCGGGAGAGGGGGTATAGGTGGTTTCGGATCAGACCAATCCTATGAGTATCGGATCGGGGGAGGGGGGTATCGAAATCGATATCGGAATCGAAATCGGTATCAAACCATTCCTATGAGTATCGTATCGGGGTTATCGGTAATATCGCTGGTTTCGGATCGGAGTATCGAATTTTTTGGTATCAAAAAACAAATAGCTATTAATAAATTATTAATAATTTAATAAAGTATCGGCCGATACCAATACCGATCGGAGTATCGGACTATTCTTATGAGGATGGTTTAAAGTATCGGCCGATACCGATCCGATACTGTCGATACCGGTACAGTTTGGCATGTCCCGCTCTGATTCTGACCGATACCCGATACTGACCGATACCGATCGATATTGTCCGATACCGATACAGTTTGGCATGTCCCGGTATCGATATCGGACTATCCCTATGAGTATCGGCATCGGAGCCTAACCCTAACCCTAACCCTAATCGTATATGAGTATCGGTATCGAGCTATATGTAATATTTATATTAGAATTTCAATTCTAAATTGGAAGGTAGTTAACTAGCTAGGAATTAGTCAAGAATAATTATAATTAATTCAGGATTATTAATTCTTGATCAAGATCATCAATCAAGGTCAAGAGTTGATAACCAAGATTAATATACAATTAATCAAGATGATATAGAACGTAGTGTAGCAACGTATAAGTAGTGTACAGTTTGGCATGTCCCGCTCCAATACTGACCGATACCCGATACTGACCGATACCGGTCCGATACTGTCCGATACCGATACAGTTTGGCATGTCCCGGTATAGGTATCGGACTATTCTTATGAGTATCGAAATCGTTATCTGTATCAGACTATTCCTATGAGTATCGGTATCAGGCTATTCCTATGAGTATCGATATCGGACTATCCCTATGAGTATCGGCATCAGAGCCTAACCCTAACCCTAATCCTATATGAGTATCGGTATCGGGCTATATGTAATATTTATATTAGAATTCCAATTCTAAATTAGAAGGTAGTTAACTAGCTAGGAATTAGTCAAGAATAATTATAATTAATTCAGAATTATTAATTCTTGATCAAGATCATCAATCAAGGTCAAGAGTTATGGTGACCGATACCCGATACTGACCGATACCCGATACTGACCGAAACCGAAACCGGATAAGTAAATTTAGTATATTGAAAACCGAAGCCGAACCGAATTTAGTATATTCAAAACCGAAACCGAACCAAATTTAGTATATTCAAAACCGAAACCGAACCAAATTTTTTAAAATTTAGTACGTTCGAAACCGAAACCGAAATCAAAACCAAACCAAATCAGCGAATTATGGCTTATCCCACCGCCTATCTGTATCGGTATCGGTATCGAACTATTTTATTGAGTATCGAAATCGGTATCGGTATCGAACTAATTATGTTTAGTTTCTCTTACGATACAGATTTTCATATCCAAATTGAAATGGATCTTTACTTCGTTGATCTTACATGGATGTACCAGCGGATCAACCTCCTCGACCGTAGGTACTTATAAGTATTGTCTGTATCAGATTAGTATCGGTCTATCGGTTTGGTATAGGCCGTATTAGTTGGTATTGGTCTTAGAGAATTAGTATCATCCTATCCGATATGTATCGGCCGTATAGCTAGAATTTGTATTGACCTTATCGATTCGGTATCGGCCATATCCGATAGGTATCGGCATATCAGATTAGTATCGTCAGTATCAGTTTAGTATGGTGGAAGGTTTAGTAACAACTATACTTGGATTTCTCTCTTCTAGAGCTAGACTACCATTGCAAGAGAGTCACGAGAGCGTAGCTGGCCAGTTACAGAACATACATGCTTCCTTTTCAATCTCGCTTTTTCTGATGGAAAAGGAAGCATGTATGTTACTGTAACTGGCCAATCACGATCTGGTGACTCTCTTGCAATGGTATTCTAGCTCGAGAAGAGAGAAATCCAAGTACAGTTGTTACTAAACCTTCCACGATACTAATACGAAATGGTCGATACTAATCCAACACGGCCGATACCTATCGGATATGACCAATACCAAATCGATAAGGCCAATATGAATCCTAGCTATACGGCCGATACATGTACATATCGGATAGGACGATACCAATTTGTTAAGGCCAATATCAATCTGATACGTCCTATACCAAACCAATAGACCGATACTAATCTGATACAGTAGATAAAAGTACATCCGGCCTATACCAGCAAATCCACCAATTACTGCACGATAGGCCCAACGACTCTAGTTACATTCGGTTATTGGTGAGTACATGATTACATAATAATTCTGTTAGTCTTGTCATACAGATTTTTACCTCCAATCTGCGATGGATCGTTACTTCTTTGATCATACATGGATGTACAAACGACAACACGGGAGCAGAATAGGTGTGAGTGACGATTTCCAGGCAGGCGTGGAAGTATTTCTTAAGTATGCCATGAGTAAAGCTCAGTACATGGACGGTAACGAAATCAAGTGTTCATGTGTTAATTGTCACAATAGACCTTACGAAGAAGTGGTGACTGTGAGAGATCATTTGACCCGTATGGGTTTCGTACGTGATTACGGCCTGTGGTCATCGTAAGGTGAATTATATTCGGAAAGACAGGCTGCGGAAGCTGCTACTTATGCTTTTAATGATAATGCTGCAATGGATGTCCTCGAAGATGATGGATGCTCTGTTGATTATTGAGACCTGCAGAACCTTGCACGAGATATGGTATATGATGCGGCAGGGCCTAATTTTGATCTGGAGGATCCTAATCCTGAGGCGAAGGAGTTCTATGATATGTTTCAGGACGCAGATACTCTTCTATATCCTGGTTGTGAGACTCAGTCCGTACTGTCAGTGACGATGCTGTTGCTGAACATAAAGTCTAATTTTAACTTGCCACAAGCTTTCTATGATCGGATCACACAACTAATCAAGGAGGTGTTACCGAAGGAATCAAAAGATCTCCTAAAAAACTTCTACAAGTCAAAGATATTGGTCCGACAACTGGGACTGGGGTACAAGAAGATAGATTATTGTCGCAACGGATGCATATTGTACTATAAAGAGAATTGTGTATCAGAAAGTTGCAATTTCTGTAATATGGATCGTTGCAAGCCAGTACTGGAAAAAAGAAAGTCAACTAGAAAACAATGTCCTTACAAGTATATGCATTACTTTTCGATCACGAAGCGCTTGCAGAGGATGTATATGTCTCTGAATACAGCAGAACACATGATGTGGCACAGCGAAGAACGCATAAAGGACGAAGGAAAATTGTCACATCCTTCGGATGGAGAGGCGTAGAAATGTACGCCATGCTTGCAGAGGATGTATATGTCTCTGAATACAGCGGAACACATTTTAATTTGTGTCATCCAGATTTTGTTGCAGAGCCTAGAAATGTACGCCTTGCGCTATATTCTGATGGCTTCGCCCCTTTCGGACAGTCGGGATCTCAATACTCATGCTGGCCGGTCATTCTTACCCATTACAATTTGCCACCATGGATGTGTATGAAGACTCCTTATATGTTCTTGACAGCTATCATACCCGGTCCCAAAAATCCGACAAAGAACATCGATATATATTTACAGCCGTTGGTGGATGAGCTGAAACAGCTGTGGGAGATCGGCGTCACGACGTATGATATTTCCAGGAAACAGAACTTTCAGATGAGAGCTTCACTCATGTGGACAATCAATGATTTTCTAGCATACGGTATGCTATCGGGATGGAGTACGCACGGTAACATGTATTGTCCGATATGCATAGAAAATAGTAAGGCGTTTTGCCTTAGGCATGGAGGAAAAACTTCTTTCTTTGACTGTCACCGTCAATTTCTGCCCGTGAGCCATCATTGGCGAAAGAACAAGGACGCGTTCAGATCTGAAAAACAAGAATTTCTTGATCCTCCTGCCAGATTGTCGGGATATGATATTTGGGAAGTTGTAAAGTAATTGCCCACCGCAATAGAAGATCCATCGAACAATCGTGTCGAGGGGTTCGGACAAAGCCATAACTGGACCAAACGGAGTATTTTCTGGGACTTGCCTTATTGGAAAGATAATCTTATAAGGCATAATCTTGATATCATGCATATCGAAAAGAATGTGTTCGATAATGTCTTCAATACCGTCATGGATATTAAAGGAAAGACGAAGGACAATCCAAAAGCAAGACAAGACATGGCCGAGATATGCAAACATCATGATCTAAACTTGATAGAAAGGGGAGCTGGTGGACAATTAACTAAGCCTATAGCGCCATATACATTGAGCAAGGAAGATAGATTAATAATCTGCAAGTGGATATCTACTTTAAGATTTCCCGACGGCTATGTGTCGAATTTGTCTAGATGCGTTGATCTCAATGAACGTAAGCTAACAGGAACGAAGAGTCATGACTGCCAGGTATTTATGGAAAGATTACTGTCCATTGATTTGTGAGAGTTGTTGCCTTCTGCTGTATGGGTTCCGTTGGCCGAGCTGTTTACATTCTTCAGGGATATCTGTTCAACTAAGCTGACGGTGCAACATATGGTACAACTTGAGGAGAAGATTGTCTTAACAATTTGCAAGTTAGAGAAAATATTTTCATCGGACTTTTTCGACAGCATGGAGCATCTACCGATAAATCTACCATACGAAGCCCGTGTCGGTGCATCTGTTCATTATCGATGGATGTATCCCTTTGTAAGGTAAATAAAAAATAATATAATTTAAGTAGAATTTTATAATTTATTGTTAATTCTCAAGATAATTTGTCTTTCTAGGTACCTACACCATCTAAAGAAAAAAGTTGGCAACAAGGCTCATATAGAGGCTTCGATATGCGAAGCATATCGTATCGAGGAGGTGTCAAACATCTGCTCCATTTATTTCGATACTTATGTCGAGACAAATTGAAATAGACCTCAAATAAATGACGAAGACGTTGAGGATGAAGGTATATTCAATTTAAGGGGCAAGCCTATTGGGTCTAGTAAGAAACGATGGTTGACTGACGATGAGTATGATGCCGCGCACCGATATGTCTCGTTAAATTGTGACATACAAGAAGTAAGAGATTTGGAGAAGTAAGTGACTACACCTCGTTATAATCTCTAATTTGGTGACGTAAGTGACTACACTTATTTTTATTCTCTCTAACAGTGTATTTAGAGATGAAGTCAAAATAAGGACACCCGATATTATCAATGAGGGACTTCAAAGAGAGGTTGATTGTACCTTTCCGACCTGGTTTCGAAAATACATAAGTAACTGAGATAATATGCTATACGGCTACCATTAAAATATATGGAAGTAAAATATTTAAATTATCATTATTTGTTTACATGTTTTATTGCCTGAAACAATACTCACAAATGAGAGCATTCGTTATTTGGCATTGGGATCGAAGAAGCATGCGAAGACTGGGCCAGGCTATGTCGTTAATGGCTTCAAGTTTAAGGCAACTCAGCATGCTATAAATGCTGAATTTGTCAATGACAACTTCAGTACTAAGGATTCTGGTGTTTGCATAAGAGGCACCATCTATGACGACGAGCCGGACTTTGACTATTATGGAGTGCTTCAGAATATTGTAGATTTACAATATAACGCCCCATATGATATACATATTGTGATGTTCAAATGTGAGTGGTTCGATACGACACCAAATATCGGTTGGAGAATCGATAAACAATTTGGATTCGTCGATATAAATCATCGCAGGAGGTATAGAGGGTCCGACAAATTTGCAATAGCAAGTCAGGCTGTTCAAGTCTACTATACAAGCTATCTAAGGCGTCGTAGAGATCGATTTGACTGGTGGGCAGTATGCAAGATTAAATCTAGAAATACATTCAACATTGGAGACCCAGCATACCAAGAGGATGAGATCGAAAAGTCCCAAATACTTGGGACAACAGTCGGACGATACCATGGATGTTGAATTAGAGGTTGATATACCTCCTGTTGAAAAAAATAAAGAGGAGAGGAAGAGGTTGATATACAAGACTTAGATATCAATCAGGGAAGAAAGAGGCATCTTGTCCCAAGTATTGAGACTGAAGAAGAAGAAGAAGAAGAAGAAGAAAAAGAACTTGATGAGGATGAGGATACAGATGAAGTCAACGATGAGGATGAGGATGATGAGAAAGAAGACGAGGCTGAGGACGAGGACGATGATTAAATATCGGTATATTTCAATTCATATATTTTCGAGGCCGAGGATGAGGACGATTCAGTTTAAATTAAACTTATGTTGTCTTATTTCAGTTCATGTTTTTGTCGTTCGATCATCTACTTATTGTATGCTTTTCTTTTTGTAGATGGCACTCCTAGTCCTACTCGTCTGGCCGGCACTCGTCGCCCTGCTGCTGGTATATATATTTTAGTTTAGTTTTATATTCATTTATACTTCTATATTATTAATTATGTTTATGTGTTCTATTTACATGGCATGGTTGTGAGCACTCGTGCTGGTGGTGCTGGCCATGGTCGTGGTGGTGGTGGTGGTGGTGGTGGTGGTCGTGGGCGTGGGCATGGTGGTTACGATCGTGGTCGCCATACGTATTCCTCGAATGTGACCTCCGATCCTGACCTGGAGAGCCCGGGAACAAACTCTTCCCGCCGTAAATCTACCTCGGTGCCACCGTCATCTTCGTCGAGGCCTGTGACTCCATCCGCTAGCGGATCCGTTCCGCCACCGGATGCACTAGCGGATGCATCAGCAGATACAGCAGCAGACCCAGCAGTTACTGTACGGTGGGCCCCGGAGTACCCCCAGATTCAGTTTCATCCTATTACCGGAGAGTAAATGCGCGGACCCTCGAATCCTTCGACGCCACCAAAGAGGCCGATGGGCGAGTTTCGACGAGAGATATGGCCCGCAGGTGAATCGTAAGTAAATTTAAGTTAATTTATTAAATTTGTTTCATTTATTCAAGTCAATAATCCAGTCGTTGCTTTTTTATAGATTTTTCTGTGGGATGTTGCCCGAATTCTAGGGCGCATTATTCGGGATAATTACCATGGCCCCTACCTCAATTTTTCTGAGGTGCCTCAGGACAGACAGTACGTCTGGCTCGACAAGATGAGGGTATATATCTTTTAGTTACTTATTAATTATTCTTTAATTTATTTTTTTTAGTTATGTGATATTTCAATTTGTATCTCAGAGGACGTTCTGGTGGCCTCCCCCATCGCGAGGAGGCGATCCGCAGGACCTACAAAGCCGCCGCCGGAAAAAAGATACGGGATACGGTGTACGACCTTTGTACGGCGCATACGAAGAAGGACTGGATTCGGGTGGAGTACTATGAGGAGATGTTGGAGAAGGTGGATACTCCTCAATACAAGAAGAAATCAGAAAAAGCCAAGGCGAATAGACAGGCCGCGGGTCTGCATACGGGGGGATCAAGGCCCCACGCACGGATGCGTACAGAATTGGTGAGATACCGTAAATTCATTCTACTATTTAATTCGATACTATTAATATACGAAGTTAATTAAATTCTACATATACAGGCCCAGCGGGCAGTGAAGGAGGGGAGAGAGGCGGAGGCGGTCACCACTCACAAAGTATTCGTACATACGCACAAGAGGCGGAAGGAGGGGAGCTTCATCGACGCGAGGGCCCAGGAGACTGATGTAAGTACTTACGTTTATGAGATTTATGTTAGAAATATAATTATTGTTAACTTAATTAGGTAAACTTAGGATTCAGACTTTAACTTAGGAAAACATAGGATTTAGATTATAACTTAGGAAAACTTATATAGTATAAACACATTCATTGGATAGGCTGCGTATCGTGAGGCACTCCGTCGGATTGAGCCCCCTGTCGAGGTTGTCGACGAAACGACGTCCACCCAGACGCCCTCTTCTATGGCCGTTCGTTGTTGGCCCAATGATTATATCGAATTTTTAAATATGGCTAATGAGTTAAGTTTAACATAATGATGTCACTAATATTCATATACTCACTATCATGTTGCTACTTAAACTTAGCATTGTCCTAATTGTCCTATATTATATTGCTATGTTTGTATCGTACTGTAACATATTTTGTTAGCCTAATATGTATTTGTTGACATGCAGTAAGCATGATCAAACATGATCAAACCAGGACATAGGCAATAAAGAATTAATGATGGACCAAAGATGGCGTCATAAAAAGACGTCTTCAGGACTGCTCAAATATCAGAAGAAAGGCATCATCAAAGGGCTCTTGGTTTTTCTACTTGTGCTAAGTCTGTAATCTTTAATTTATTAAGTCTAGGAGAATATGTACGTTGAGTCGCACTGAGTCATCTCAACCCCTAGACATATCTCTCCAAGCTCTACCACAAAAACAGACCAATTCCTGAACCAATCCCAAGCTCCACAAAGCCCAAATGCCCAAAGGCCATTCTTCCACCTAGGAGGCAGAGTTCGGGCCGAACTCTGCCCCCACACAGAGTTCGGGCCGAACTTTGTCCCCTGATTTCCAGGAACTAAGTTTTAGGGCCTGCTTGGTACAAGCTGTCCAACGTTCAAAAATTTGAATTCTTGGGGCAGAATTTGGGCCGAACTCTGCCTCCCCAGAGTAGTATAAATAAGGCTTAATTTCTCTCATTTCAGATCATCTTTCTATCTCTCACCTTCAAATATTCAAGCCTTCTATGCTCTACTACTCTAAGCCTTATTCTTCCATATCTCCTAAGCCACAACTCTCCTTAGCCCAAGGTGCTCAGTGCGATATCAGCTAGAAGTTGTATGCAAGAGTGAAAGAAAAGTTACTTGAACAATTCCAAGTTTCGCCACCTGCGAATTTGTAAGAAGTTGGCGTGCTCTTCTGAGTAAAGGCACGTGGTTGTACACTATTTCACAAATAGTGGATTTTAATCCTGATCTAGAGTTCTCAAGCCTGGACAAGTCCTCCACGAGGAAAACCAGGGTAAAACTGCTGTGTTTGCGTATGCTCTTTTGATCATTATTTACTTCCGTATTTCTCTCTGATTTATTTACTATCTTGATAGTTGTTTTATGAAGGTGATAGAGTTAATTTTTATTTGGTGATTATCGACACAAACTCTATTCACCTCCCTCTAGAGTTGCCTACACGTTATTTCACTTGCTACGACGACGTATTCGTAGAATCCGCCGACGGCTTTAGGAAAGGGCGCCTGTACGGCTTAGGTTTCATAGCGGAGTCATTGCAGGCGTCGACTCTGAGATATCCACCGCCTCCGCCTCCTCCCCCGCCCCCGCAGACGATGTGAGGACGCAGCTTGCGATTCTCGCCACGGCTGTGTCGGATTTGCGGGCGATAGTACTGGGGCACTATCCACATCCTTCTTCTCCTCCCGATCCGTCTGCTCATGGTTCGTCTACTGTCGCTCCGGCTACTGCTGCTGCCGGTGCTTCGGATCGACCCGGTCCTTCTTCCATCGGACGGCTTTCTTTTGACCGCTCTTCTGAGGCCCGTCTGGTACCGGATGCTGCTATTGTGGCGCTCCTTGACATGATGTCGTCAGAGCAGCTATGCTCGCTTCCAGACCATGTCTTGTCCCAAGTGCCGACAAACATGGTGGAGCATTATATACGCAGAGCGGGAGCGACGGAGAGAGCACGAGACGATCCACCTCCTCATTCTCAGAGATTTTGCTTATGTTTTTGGACATTTGGACATTTGGATATGTGTATATTTTAGATATTTTGTTTATGTTTGGATATTTTGTTGTATTTATGTTGGGATATTGTGTTGGATATTCTGTTGGTTATTGTGTTGGATATTTTTGTGTATGTTGGGATATATTGGATGTTTGGAGATATTGTGTTGGATATTGTATTTGGAGATATTGTGGGAGTTATTGTGTATGTCGGGATATATTGTGTTTGGAGATATTGTGTTGGGATATATTGGATGTTTGGAGATATTGTGTATGTTGGGATATTTTTTGTGTATGTTGGGATATGTTGGATATGTTGTACGTACAGGGAATAGTCTGCTTCCTGCAATTTTTTTAAAAATATTGCAGTTAGCGACGGACTCGTGACAGGTTAGCGACGGATACTCCGTCGCTAACTGTATGAATTACAAGAAATCGACGGATTACCGATGGATTATCCGTCGGCCTGGTTCTGGAAAAACACTGAGCGACAGAATGGCGACGGAGTTCCCGTCGCTCAGGTTCTGGAAATATGGAAGATATCCAAAAGCATGCGACGGATTATCCGTCGCTACAATGCCGCTAATCCGACGAGGTAGTGACGGATTATCCGTTGGCCTTGTTCTGGAAAAACACATAGCAACGAAATGGCGACGGATTAGCGACAGATATTATGTATCAGAAACTCTCCGATACTCATTTACCGACATATTTACGACAGATTAGCGACGGATCTTTACGTCGCTAAACATTGCTATATTAAAATTTTAAACTGTCGGAGTTGACGGGAAACTGTCGGCTAGCCGTCGCTAATTGTTTTGATGTAGCCAACGGTAATCCGTCACTAAGTAGTCGCTAAGCGACAGATTAGCGACGGATTTGTTTTAGCGACGAGGTTATTCCCGACGGATTTTTTCAGCCAGTATCTATCGGTAATCCGTCGGTAATGTCAATTAGCGACGGATCGGGCCGTCGCTAAAATGTTTTATTTTTGTAGTGTTCATTTTCTTGATTTCCTTACATGGTTGCATAGATCTAGGAGTCCCCTAGCTGTAGATGAAATTTGGTAGGATTTGGTTTCATTTTTGTGTCTGTATCGGACACGTATCAGTAGGTGTCTGTAGGAGTTTGATGAAATGCCTCACAGGGAATTTTTGTGCTATTTTCTAAATCTTTTTGCATTGATTGATAGATCTATATGTGTATAGTGATTTCGTATTGCATTGGGGTGTTTCTCGTGTCATGTCCATAACTGATTTGGGCATGCACACACTCGCAGCAGGCTCGGGCAGTGCCCTGCTGCTCAGGGAGCTTTTCTCCTCGTACAGTCCACGTGGGCGTCTGCCACTTGGCAGTAAGGTAGGGGCCATGACAGACACGTCAGCCGCCAAGCCTCGTATCGAGTAGATTCGTGTCGGACACGATATTCCCCTTGTATTGATTTTACACACACGCGCGCACACGAGCAGACACGCACCGATAACCATTTTGTGCACGGACACGAGGACACTTGGACACATATCAGGATGCCTAACACGTAGCCCTACCCTAGGAAAACACGTGGACACGTGCACGAGCGGTGTCGTGTCGTGTATCGTGTCCTAGATCGACACACACGCGTGCACGAGACTGTGTGTCTGTGCGTGTGTCTGTGAGAGTTCGTATGGGTGTGGACACGTCGTACCTTATTTTGGTGGACACAATTTGTCATGTATGATACATACACATGTGAACTAATGTTTACCAACCATTTAATTGAGAATTAAACTGTGTTTTCGTATGAAATTGTGTTTCCCCCAAGTTTCTGATACTGTACAGTATCAGTATTCATTTCTCTTATTTTTGAATGGTTTTTATCCAATTTAAAATGATAACTTATATGTTTTTTTATGCTAAATCATGCAGGGATATATGTGTGTATTGAGTGTTGGGTTTCATGAGAAAATTGCTTGATTTTGATATGTTTTCGAGTGTGTTATGACACTCAGATTTTGAACTGTACTGTTTAGTACATTTGAGTTTGTTTAGGTTTTAAACTGTTAGTAAATAATTAAATTATTGTTATTAATATGTGAACATGTAGGTTGTATTGGGTTTTGCCTATGGGAGCAATAGGGATGATCATGTGATTGTTATTTGGGTTTGAGCATTGGTTTGATTTTCTGAAAACTCGGTATTGCATTAAACTGAGCATTACTATTACTAACCTGGGTTTGAAGTAAACCTATTAACCTGCATTCACAAACCTGAGCATTCAATTACCTAAATTGAACTTAATTCCTTAAACTGAACATTACTTGTCTTAAACTGGAACATATGCATTACCTAATCTGTCATTGTTTTACATATTTCATTTACTAAATCTGAACTTAAACCCATGTACTGAACATTGACCCTTAACCCTATATAATCTGAACCTGTGACACTCCATGAACCATGCATACATTATCTACACTGCATCATAACTGAACTCAACTAAAACTCCCTTCCTTGCCCTCTCTATACACACACACACACACACACACACACACACACACACACACACACATATATATATATATATATATATATATATAATACATATATGCAAGCATGATAATGTATATATAATTGATACCTTACTTAATGCAAATGTGAGTAGGCTTTATATTCATTGAGTATATAGGTATGTATATATGGAAATGTGAATGTTTGATACCTTGTTAGCCTAACCCCCTTAACACTATACACTATCTCACTCTCTAACTCTCTCTATATATATACATGTGATATATAATGTATGTAGTATATATATATATATATATATATATATATATATATATATATATAAAGTAATGTATGAATGAATGCAATGTGTATATATAGCTTCCTATGGATATGTTGTATATTGTATGCTATATTGTTTATAGGCATTTATCCTATACAAGATAGCCTCTATATGTTTTTCCTATGCATATGCCTATATTTAATGTAAGCCTATTTATGTATGTATGTATGTATGTATGTATGTATGTATGTATGTGTGTATGTATAGCTTGTATGTTAATGACTTGTGTGGCCTTGTGATTGTGTGTGATGTTAGACTAGGCTTGGTTAGGCTTAGTGAGACTTGCTTGGGTTAGGACTTGACCTAGTTGTCCTAGTTTGACTAGTGTAATTGACTAGAGTTGACCGAGGGTTGACTTTAGTCTAGTTTGACCTAGAAATCATGTTGAATGCATCGTAATGTTTAATTATTACATTTTGGACATGTTGTGACTTGTGTTGCTCTGATTAGGAGTCAGACACCTCTTCTCAGACAGTATATTTACTTCGGACTTTCAGACATCAGGCGAGTACATTCTCTGACCGTTTCGTACTTGCTAGAACTTATATTCCTGCTTTAGATTACTTTACTTAATGCTGTCACGACATTATCATGGGTTAATATATGGATCTCTTCATGCGATGTTATCCCCTCGAAAGCATCGGGTACGTCATGTCATGTGCATTTTACTTTCATTATGTACTCCTGTGCTTTCATCATGCATGTATACTCATGTGAATCATGTACTCTCATGTTCACTGAGCCCTCATGTATAAACTTCACGTACACTCATTTATGAGCCCCATGTGAAATAATGTACAATAACATAACTTGATTGGAACCTTGTGTATTGATTGGGGACGGGGGAGTATAAATAGTCATGTGGACAATTCCAAATTAGTGTAGTCATGTACAAACTTTAATGTTTATTATCAAGCCATTCATATGTCCATCTTGTACTCTAAATCACTAGTTCATTGTTAGTTCGTGTCACGACCCGCACCCTAGAGTAAGGGCACGAGACGTGGGTACGTCCAGCCTACGCCGCAGTGTCGGCGGTAGAACGCTGTCCTAGGTCAATCATCTAACAATATAAAGATATGTGTACAGTATATACACTCCGAATGGAGGTGACATAGCAATATACAGTCTCAATCACATCTAAGGCAGAATGATAAGATAAAAAGATAGATAGATAAATGCTGAAATAAAATATCCACATAAGTACAACTAGAGAGTCTAAGTGTCTAAAGATATCACAAAACCACAAAATCCCAGATATCATAATACAGTCATCCATAAGTAAACATAAGAAAATCCTAGTCTAGAGGAGTGTCGTCCACAGCTAAAGGATCCGGCTGCTGGTCCAAGTCACAGCTATCATCTAGGGTAGTCCCATAATAGGTAGGGCAGCACGCCTCATCCTCATCCTCTGTAATATTTCAATAGGTCCAGTCAGGACAGGAGCGAGCACAGTACATCTCACGCAGTTCATATAATGACATGAATAAAATACAGGCAATAGAGTAAAAAACATGAAACGCTGAAGAGTATACATGAGTAAAAAGAAGACTGTAATGAAATATCTATTATAAGTAAAGAGCTATAGTGAACTAGTGATTTAGAATACAAGCTAGACATGTGAACGGCTTGATAATAAACATGAGCGGTCGTACATGGCTACACTACTTTGGAATTTGTCCACAAGACTATTTATGCTCTCCCGTACCCCAATCAATACACAAGGATCCGTTCAAGTTATGTTATTGTACATGATATTCACATGGGGGCCCATAAATGGGTGCACATGAATATATACATGGGGGCTCCGTGATCATGAGAGTACATGAATCACGAGAGTGCACATGTAAGGTGAAAGCACAAAAGTACATGATGAAAGTGAAACGCAAATGACATGATGTATCCGATGCTCCCGAGGGGGATAACATCGTATGAAAAGATCCATATAGTACTAATCTGTGTTTTCATCGTGTCAGCATCAAGTAAGATAATCTAGAGCGAGAAAATACTCATAGTAAGTATGAAACGGTCAGAGAATGTACTCGCCTGATCTCCTGAATGTCCGGAAGAAAACTACTGCCTGAGGAGTGGTGTCTGCCTCCTATCAGAACATTACAAGTCACATCATGTCCAGCTAAATAAAGTAAGATACCAAAATGCAGTCTACAAGATATTAGGTCAATCCTAGACCAAAGTCAACCCTGGTCAACTTCAGTCAACTAAAAGTCAAAGTTAGGTCTACTAGGTCAAACTAGTCTAAGTCCAACTAAACTAGGTCTAACAAACCATTCTAAGCTCTAACAAACCATTCTAAGCTCTCACATCAACCACAAATCATTATAAGCTATCAACACATTTGCATATATCATATTTATATACATACTTTCATGCATTCATTCATCCATGTCATTCTATATATATTTTAACATGCAAGTATATAGCATATATATAGAGAGAGAGAAAAGTAAGGAATGACAATAATATGGGGATGTGTGTGTGTCACATGTGAGTGTAGTGTTCCAGGAAATAAAGAGGAACCTCTGTGTGTGTGTGTATGTGCACTGAATTTCCAGTGTCATTCAAATGACAGTGCTAACAAGCAATCTCACTGAAAACTGAATGCAAACAATGTGAACCATGTGTGGTCATGTGTCTCAGTGTGTGTGTGTGTGTATACATGAGATTGTGTGTGTGTAGGAGAACCTAGGTGACAGGAATACATGCAGGTTATGTGTGTAAATGTTAGAATCGTGTGTGAGTGTATATGTGAACATGTGAGAGTGTGGCATGTGTGTGTGACATGGGTACATGGGCTATAGGCTATTGTGTGTGTGTACTAATGAACTGTTACAGGAATTAATAGAGGGTGGCATGTGTTCTCAGGTTTGACAACCCAAAGACAGTGCTAATGTCCAGTTAACACATATGTGTGTGTGTGTGTAGATTAGGAGATCAATCTCTCATGTTTCAAATTCCTGAAACTAATGACAGTGCAAAGAAGATAGCAGTTAGCAACACATCTCACATTTCAAGCCCCATTGCATCAACAAGATTTGAATTTAACATGTCTATCATTCAACACACATGTATGTAAGCCTATCCTTAACATTTAATCACCACAAATCAGTTTAAAGGAGATTGAAATCAGGGAATGCAAATTAAGGAAAACCCAAACAAATATGACAGTTTATATGAAATCAAATTGACAGTTCACCACAACCCAGGTTCGAATTTCGTTCACCAATGGATTTCCAATCTAACAGTGAATAGCAACATGTAATTGGATTGACATTGAATTCTAAGAGTCATAAGAAAACAGTTTGACAGGAATGAAAATCTCAATGACAGTTTAATCAATGAAATCAACTCAGTTTAAAAAGGAGAAATTTCAGAACTCATCTCCAGGAATGTATCAGTTCAACCCCTTGTCCAATTTTCATTCTCTCAATGCAAAACCTATCTAACTTGTAAAATCGACCCAACAGGTACCAATACATATATACAATCAAAATGAAAACTGAAAATATCATTTAAAATCAGTTTATACAGGGATTTAAAGTTTAGGATATCAAAACCAAAAGCAAGTATCAGCCACATTGCTATCCTATAGGCAAAGTCCTATATTCGAAATCTAAAACTCACCAAAACAGTAAACAATCTTGTAGTAGATTAATACACATGTTCAGGATCTTAATATGACAATTTACATTGATTAAAACAGTTGAAACTGGAATTAAACATTAGGAAATAACGAAACTGAAACCATATATCAGCCCACTTAGGGAAATTCAAATTGAATATTAAAATCACATTAAGATGGTAAACTAAGAGCTGGTAAATAATAGTGGATATGTGTACGTGTCACACAAACAAAATGGTGTCCAAAAATGCGACACAATGTGTCCAAACATCACACGAATCCAATGTACAATACAGAACACTAGACTCAGTAAAGCCGTGTCCTGTGTGCGTCGAATTCCTCACTCGACACAAAATAATAGGATACGAGACTTCGGCGGTGTCATGTCAGACACCGTCCCTGCCTTCGTGTCCAAGCACACGTGTCCACGTGCCCTGTGCACTGAGCATGAGGCCCCAAGCAGCAGGGGAACGCAGCTCGCACGCACGCGGGCGTGTGCACGGGTGCGACACGAAACCAACACGACACGAGACATGCTCAGACACTAAGAACCTCTTAGGCGACACTAAAACCTATATTTCTATTCAATTACATTTCGAAAACTCGATCGAAATGCCCATTGTGGTATTTCGTCGAACACCTGCGGCTGTCTACTGATACATGTCCGATATGGACACGTATAGGACATGAGAGGGTGCAAAACCTATCCCTACAGTACGAAGACACCTAGGGCTTGGTGTTAATGTAAATAAACCAAAATTTCATAGAGGGAATAGTGATTTACCTAGGTGTGTTCCTTCACAATAAAAAACCTTCAAAAGGAGATCTCCACTAGCTAGCCAATGGCTCCAAATTGGCTCAAACCTAAGAATGGACTCTACCAACAGTAGGGAAACATCATTTAGAACACCATGTAAGAAATTACAATAAAAAAGGACTAATATTGAATAAACTATGAAGAAATTTCATGAAGAACAAACCTTTCATTTAGTAAATGAGGGAATGGATAAAAAGAGGCACAAATATTTTGAGAGGGACTTTATAGACATGGGGGGGTCCCTAGGCTGGCCACCAAGTTAGGGTTAGGGTTTTTGGGGTGAATCTAATGGATATAAATCCATCAAGCCTATTCAATGGCCTAGAATCTAGGGTTCCCTTCTAGTCAAGTTGCAACTCATACATTCTAACCAATCATGTCTTAAACCCAACTAACCATTACTCACTAATACTCACTATGGCTAACTAGACTATCTATGACCAATCTAGGTTAGGTCCAAACTAGGTTAGGGCTAATCTAAATTACATGGCAATCAATTAAATAATATTTAAATCACACCATTCTAAATAATCATTTTAAATTCCAAATAATATATATTAAATTCAAATAATTCAAAAACGACAAAAATACCCTCAAACTAGAAATGTGGTAGTGACAAATCTACCCTTCTTAAAAAAAATTTGTCCTCGAAATTGAAAGGCGAAACTAACAATGAGAAGGATAGACAATCATACCTCACGGTCCAAAAATATAAGGGTATCGCTCGCGCATCTTATCCTCCCGCTCCCAGGTAGACTCTCCTGGAGAATGATGCCTCCATACGACGCGAACCAAGGGTATCACCTAGTTTCTCAGCAACTTCTCTCGGTGATCCAGAATCTCCACTAGCTGCTCTGGATAACTGAGAGTAGGCCCTATCTCAATCTCTGAATGATCAAGCACATGGCAAGGGTCAGCCACGTACCGTCTCAACTGTGATACATGGAATACGTTGTGGACACCCATTAGTGCAGGTGGCAAGTCTAGCCTGTATGCCACATCATCAACTCTCCTGCTGATCACGAAAGGTCCGATGAAGTGCGGGCTAAGCTTTCTACCTCCACCAAAACGTATAGTACCACGAGTCGGAGATATTCGCAGAAAAACTATGTCTCCGACCTAAACACAAACAAGGTCTCATATTACTAAATAATCAAACATGATCAAACAACAAAACAAACAACCTACTTCTAATCATATCTCTAATCAACTTAGTCAAACATAGTCAATGGTCAACTACCAGTTAACAACTAGTCAATTTGTCAACATCCAAGTACTTGGTCAAAATTGGTCAACTAAGTCAACTTGGACTATTGGGTCAATGGCTAATCTAGGGTTCAGACCTAATAGTCTATAGTGTTAAAAATATCAAGGCCAACTAAATCCTAAGTTCAACATACCCATGCATACCCTACATTAAACTAGACTCATAACTTCTAACCCTTAACCATAACACATACTCTGAATACCTCACATATCCCCATAAAACCTACACTATTCTATATGCATCATCTATACATACATATAGACTAACCATCTCATATGCCTAATCTATATAATATATGCAGAACCCTCTTAATCCAAATTTCTTATCACATGTATCCCTATAATCAATATTGTAAGACATACTAATATCCTATATAGAATTTGGCTGGTCAGGGGAATCATCTACAATGGGTTATTATTCTAATACCAATGCTAACTACCATCTCTAGGGTACAGACACCCTACAAGTCGTCATATCATTACACTATGAAGATCTACCTATGAATAAGTTCTACAAACTAAAATATTCCTACTCCTAAGTTATTGATGGAATACAATTTTATATCAACAGAAGGGTATGATAGAGATGATAGGTTGAAACCTTCTCAAGATAAAATCTGATAATCAAATGCGTCTGTCCAAAATCATGTTACTCAAAGTCTTCGTCATGCTAGTGAGCAGGGCTACGATAATCACAAAGTCCTTGACTAAGGTACATACCTCTAGAATCATGGTATTTAAAAAATTTGTATTGCCGCATGCTTGGCAGCGAAAACATTAAATTCCCACACCGAGAAGTATGTCCTAAATCTGACTATATGTCCTCACTATACCAGCTAAATACGATTATCGAAGATTCTAGATCCCATAACCGAGGTGACCTAGCCCATATGATTCATCTCAGAAGAAAATTAAACATAACACATGAACAACAGAACAAAATTGATCAATCAACCAGGAACGGAGGGAATCGAAATTCAAGACAGCTATAAGAGGCAATTGCGAAAATGGAATCAAAAGAACGGAACCTGCAACTAGATCTCCAATGGCCTGAGCATCCTCGACTGTCCTGGCGAAAGCTCGCTCCTACTAGCCTCCCCTGGCCTGCTGTTGATGCTGTATGTACCTCTGCTGCTGAGTCGGTAAGGGTAATCCTTTCTGCTGGCCTACCGGAGCCCTAGCTCCTGCTCCTTGAACTGTCTGTCCCGATGACTTGGGACACTCTTTCAGCCGATGATCGAATCCTCCGCAAAGTAAACATCTGTCCAGCTTCTTCCGGTATTCGCCCCAGTCGTGCCCTGGTTTTCTACAGTAAGGGCAACTGGTAACATGTTGTTGTCTAGGGGTCTGTTGTGTCTGTAACGGTGGTCCCCTCGGCTGCTCTGTCGGAGCCCTAGCTCCTGCTGCTACCTGAGTCATTGTTGTCTGGCTCCTGGGACATTCCCTCAGATGGTGGCCGCTGCTCCACAAAGTAGGCACTTGTCTAGCCTCTTCCTGCACTCACCCTATTCATGCCCTGTCTTCTTGCAGTAGGGACAACTGACTGTCTGCTGTCTGGGTGCCTGATACTGTCTGGGCTGCTGTTGTCCCTGCTAATGGCCCTGACCCTGGAACTGCTGTTGAACAGGCCTCTGCTGATACTGGTGTTGAATGTGTACGTGAGGCCACTTAGCCTGACCTCCACTGCTGCTAACTCCATGAATGTCATGTCCCCTCTTGAACAACTGTTGCCGCTGTGTTTCTACTATCTGCTGGAAGATAGAGAACAATCGTGCCACATCCTCTGATCCTGATGGCGACTGCTGCTGAAGAACGTTCGAGATGACGGGGGAAAGTTTCGGAGTAGGAAGAGGTACACTCCCATAAGCTGCAGATATCTCAGCCTGAGCTGGTATAATAGGAGCTGCAGTCTCGGGGCCTTGCTGATCAGGACGAGGAGTGGAAGTCCCCTCAGTGGTGTCTTCCCGATCGAGACGATGAGATCGCGTCTCGTTAATCATCCTAGAGACAGATCAAAAGAATAATTGCTGAGAATGAGTCGAAATAGCAAGGGAGGACAGTTATATTTTAAAGAGAACAATATCAGCAAGAACTGAGATGGTATGAATTAAATAAGAGTTTTTCCTAATGTGATTGAGTACCTCCAAAAATATCCTAATCCTACTGCAGGCTGTAGTGATACTCTAGTTCGAATACCACTACACAAACTCAACCTGCAAGGGCCACCACTAAAAATGTGTCACGACCCACACCCTAGAGTAAGGGCACGAGATGTGGGTACGTCCAGCCTACGCTGCAGTGTCGACGGTAGAACGCTGTCCTAGGTCAATAATCTAACAATATAAAGGTACCTGTACAGTATATACACTCCGAATGGAGGTGACATAGCAATATACAGTCCCAATCACATCTAAGGCAGAATGGTAAGATAGAAAGATAGATAGATAAATGCTGAAATAAAAGATCTACATAAGTACAACTAGAGAGTCTAAGTGTCTAAAGATATCTAAAACCACAAAATCCCAGATATCATAATACAGTCATCCAGAAGTAAACATAAGAAAATCCTAGTCTAGAGGAGTGTCATCCACAGCTAAAGGATCCGGCTGCTGGTCCAAGTCACAGCTGTCATCTAGGGTAGTCCCATAATAGGTGGGGCAGCACGCCTCATCCTCATCCTCTGTAATATTTTAACAGGTCCAGTTAGGACAGGAGCGAGCACAGTATATCTCACGCAGTTCATATAATGAAAGAAATAAAATACAGGCAATAGAGTAAAATACATAAAATGCTGAAGAGTATACATGAGTAAAAAGAAGACTGTAATGAAATATCTACTATAAGTAAAGAGCTATAGTGAACTAGTGATTTAGAGTACAAGCTAGACATGTGAACAGCTTGATAATAAACATGAGAGGTCGTACATGGCTACACTACTTTGGAATTTGTCCACATGACTATTTATACTCTCCCATACCCCAATCAATACACAAGGATCCGTTCAAGTTATGTTATTATACATGATATTCACATGGGGGCCCATAAATGGGTGCACATGAATATATACATGGGGCTCTGTGATCATCAGAGTACATGAATCACGAGAGTGCAAATGTAAGGTGAAAGCACAAGAGTACATGATGAAAGTGAAACGCACATGACATGATGTATCTGATGCGCCCGAGGGGGATAACATCGTATGAAAAGATCCATATAGTACTAATTCGTGTTTCCATCGTGTCAGCATCAAGTAAGATAATCTAGGGCGAGAAAATACTCCTAGCAAGTATGAAATAGTCAGAGAATGTACTCGCCTGATCTTCTGAATGTCCGGAAGAAAACTACTGCCTGAGAAGTGGTGTCTGCCTCCTATCAGAACAGTACAAGTCACAACATGTCCAGCTAAATAATATAAGATACTATGATGCAGTCTACATGATATTAGGGCAATCCTAGACCAAAGTCAACCCTGGTCAACTTTAGTCAACTAAAAGTCAAAGTTAGGTCAACTAGGTCAAACTAGTCTAAGTCCAACTAGACTAGGTCTAACAAACCATTCTAAGCTCTAACAAACCATTCTAAGCTCTCACATCAACCACATTATAAGCTATCAACACATTTGCATATATCATATTTATATACATACTTTCATGCATTTATTCATCCATGTCATTCTATATATATTTTAACATGCAAGTATATAGCATATATATAGAGAGAGAAAAGTAAGGAATGACAATAATATGGGGATGTGTGTGTGTCACATGTGAGTGTAGTGTACCAGGAAATAAAGAAGAACCTGTGTGTGTGTGCACTGAATTTCCAGTGTCATTCAAATGACAGTGCTAACAAGCAATCTCACTGAAAACTGAATGCAAATAATGTGAACCATGTGTGGTCATGTGTCTCAGTGTGTGTGTGTGTGTATACATGAGATTGTGTGTGTGTAGGAGAACCTAGGTGACAGAAATACATGTAGGTTGTGTGTGTAAATGTTAGAATCGTGTGTGAGTGTATATGTGAACATGTGAGAGTGTGGCATGTGTGTGTGACATGGGTACATGGGCTATAGGCTATTGTGTATGTGTGCACTAATGAACTGTTACAGGAATTAATAGAGGGTGGCCTATGTTCACAGGTTTGACAACCCAAAGACAGTGCTAATGTCCAGTTAACACATATGTGTGTGTGTAGATTAGGAGATCAATCTCTCATGTTTCAAATTCCTGAAACTAATGACAGTGCAAAGAACATAGCAGTTAGCAACACATCTCACATTTCAAGCCCGATTGCATCAACACAATTTGAATTTAACATATCTATCATTCAACACACATGTATGTAAGCCTATCCTTAACATTTAGTCACCACAAATCAGTTTAAAGGAGATTGAAATTAGGGAATGCAAATTAAGGAAAACCCAAACAAATATGACAGTTTATATGAAATCAAATTGACAGTTCACCACAACCCAGGTTCGAATTTCGTTCACCAATGGATTTCCAATCTAACAGTGAATAGCAACATGTAATTGGATTGACATTGAATTCCAAGAGTCATAAGAAAATAGTTTGACAGGAATGAAAAGCTCAATGATAGTTTAATAAATGAAATCAACTCAGTTTAAAAAGGAGAAATTTCAGAACTCATCTCCAGGAATGTATCAGTTCAACCCCTTGTCCAATTTTCATTCTCTCAATGCAAAACCTATCTAACTTGTAAAATCGACCCAACAGGTACCAATACATATGTACAATCAAAATAACACTGAAAATATCATTTAAAATCAGTTTATACAGGGATTTAAAGTTTAGGATATCAAAACCAAAAGCAAGTATCAGCCACATTGCTATCCTATAGGCAAATTACCATATTCGAAATCTAAAACTCACCAAAATAGTAAACAATCTCGTAATAGATTAATACACATGTTCAGGATCTTAATATGATAATTTACATTGATTAAAACAGTTGAAACTGGAATTAAACATTAGGAAATAACGAAATTGAAACCATGTGTCAGCCCACTTAGGGAAATTCAAATTGAATATTAAAAACACATTAAGATGGTAATCTAAGAGTTGGTAAATTATAGTGGATATGTGTACGTGTCACACAAACAAAATGGTGTCCAAAAATGCGACACAATGTGTCCAAACATCACATGAACCCAATGCACAATACAAAACACTAGACTCAGTGAACCCGTGTCCTGTGTGAGTCGAATTCCTTACCCGACACAAAATAATAGGATACGAGACTTCGGGGGTGTCATGTCAAACACCGCACCTGCCTTCGTGTCCAGCACACGTCTCCACGTGCCCTGTGCACTGAGCACGGGGCCCCGAGCAGCAGGAAAACGCCGCTCGCACGCACGCGGGCGTTTTCACGGGTGCGACACGACACCAACAGGACACGAGACACGCTCAGACACTAAGAACCTCTTAGGCGACACTAAAACCTATATTTCTATTCAATTACATTTCGAAAACTCGATCGAAATGCCCACTGTGGTATTTCGTCGAACACCTATGGCTATCTACTGATACGTGTCCGATACGGACACGTATAGGACACGAGAGGGTACAAAACCTATCCCTACTGTACGAGGACACCTAGGGCTTGGTGTTCATGCAAAGAAACCAAAATTTCATGGAGGGAATAGTGATTTACCTAGGTGTGTTCCTTCACAATAAAAAAACCTTCAAAAGGAGATATCCACTAGCTAGCCAATGGCTCCAAATTGGCTCAAACCTGAGAATGGACTCTACCAACAGTAGGAAAACATCATTTAGAACAACATGGAAGAAATTACAATGAAAAAGGACTAATATTGAATAAACTATGAAAAAATTTCATGAAGAACAAACCTTTCCTTTAGAAAATGAGGGAATGGATAAAAAGAGGCATAAATATTTTGAGAGGGACTTTATAGACATGGGGGAGGGATCCCTAGGCCGGCCACCAAGTTAGGTTTAGGGTTTTTGGGGTGAATCTAATGGCTATCAATCCTTCAAGCCTATTCAATGGCCTAGAATCTAGGGTTCCCTTCTAGTCAAGTTGCAACTCATACATTCTAACCAATCATGTCTTAAACCCAACTAACCAATACTAACTAATACTCACTATGGCTAACTAGACTAGCTATGACTAATCTAGGTTAGGTCTAAACTAGGTTAGGGCTAATCTAAATCACATGGCAATCAATTAAATAATATTTAAATCACACCATTCTAAATAATCATTTTAAATTCCAAATAATATATATTAAATTCAAATAATTCAAAAATGATAAAAATACCCTCAAACTAGAAATATGGTAGTGACAGTTCTCTATCTATAGTAGATATTTATATTACAGTCATCTCTTTTACATCTTGTAATTCCTACAGTCATTTGTGTATCTTACTCTTCTGTATGTTTATATTTTCTAACACATTATGAACTACGTGAGATATACTATGCTCGCTTCTGTCCTGACTGGACCTATTAAAAATATTACAGCGGACGAGGATGAGGCGTGTTGTACTACCTACTACTGGACAGCATTAGAGGACACCTGTGACTTTGATCTCCAGCAGGATCCATTACGTGCTAATGACACCCCCATAGTTTAGCTATCTTATTTCAGTCGTATCTCATCTGGATATTTGTATTTGAGATTTTGTGATGATATGGATTTGTGGAGTTGTTAGATTTTTATCTTAGACACTTTAGATTCTCTCTCTTATTGTATTTCATCTCTGCATTCTGTTGATATTCCTATCTATCTTATCGTACATTTTCCTTAGCTGTGATTGAGATTTGTACTGTATATTGTTCCTCCATTCATAGAGTATAACTGTACAATGTACCTTAAACTATTAGATGCAAGTGACCTAGGACAGCGTTCTACCGTCGATACTATGGCATAGGCTGGACGTACCCACTTCTCGTGCCCTTACACTAGGGTGCGGGTCGTGACACATTTTTAGTGGTGGCCCATATAGGTCAAATTTATGTAGTGGTATTCGAACTAGAGTATCACTACAGCCTGCAGTAGGATTAGGATATATTTTTGAAGGTACTCAATCACACCTAGGAAAAACTCTTAATCTGATTCCTGTTACCTAAATTTTGATGTATTATTGTCTTTTCTTAAAAATAAACCATCCTCCCTTGATGTTATCGCTTCATTCTCAATGATTGCCCTCTCGTTTGATCTGTCTTCAGGATGGTTATGGAGACACGATCTCATCGTCTCGATCGGGAAGACACCACTGAGGGGACTGCCACTTCTCGTCCTAATCAGCAGGACCCCAAGACTGTAGCTCCTATTATGCCAGCTCAAACTGGGATATCTGCAGCCTTTGGGAGTGCACCTCTTCCTACTCCGAGACTTTCCCCAGTCATCCCGGACGTTCTTCAGCAGCAATCGCCGTCAGGATCAGAGGACGTTGCTCGGTTGTTCTCCTTCTTCCAGCAGATAGTGGACACTCAGAGGCAACAGTTGTTCAAAAGGGACATGACACTCATGGAGCCAGCAGCAGTAGAGGTCAGGCCAAGAGGCCTCACGTACAGATTCAGCATCAGTATCAGTAGAGGCCTGTTCAGTAACACCTTCAGGGTCAGGGACGTACATATTTCCACCAGACATCTAGGCAGCAGTAGGATGCTAGGTACAACTTCTGCAAGAAGACAGGCCATGGGTGGAACGACTGCAGGATGAGGCTTGGCAGGTGTTTACATTGTGGTTCAGTGGAGCATCAGTGTAGGGAGTTTCCCAAGAACCAGACACCATTGACTCGGGCAGGAGCAAGAGCTAGGGCTCCGACAGAGCAGCAGAGGGGACCACCGTTATAGACGCAGCAGACCCGTAGACAGCAGCATATTATCAGTTGCCCTTTCTGTAGGAAACCAGGGCACGATTGGAGTAAATACCGAATGAGGTTAGGAAAGTGCCTAATTTGTGGAGCATCATATCACCAATTAAGAGAGTATCCCAAGTTTTCTGGACGGACAGTTCAGGGAGCACGAGCGAGGGCTCCGGTGAGCCAGCAGAAGGAACTACCCTTACAAACTCAGCAGCAGAGAATCGTGCAACATCAGGCTGGAGGAGGCCAGCAGGGACGAGCTTACGCTATGGCAGCTGAGGGTGCACAGGCAATAGGAGAGCTTATCGCAGGTTCGGTTCATCTCGATTTTGTTCCTCCCTTGCCTTATTTTAACTATCTCGAAATTCAGTTCCAACAGATCTTGCTTATCGTTCTTGTTCGTAGATGAATCTGATTCTTGGTATTCATTGTTGATTTAATTTTCTGCCAAAATAAATTATATGGGCTAGGTCATCTCAGTTATGGAATCTAGTCTTCTACAGTCATATTAGCCAGCATGGCAAGGACCTGCAGTCTAATTTTGGATATATTTCTCGGGTGTGGGAATTTAAGGTTTTCGCAACTAAGCTAGCGACAGAGCAAAATTTTTAAATACCATTATTCTAGAAGTGTGTACATTAGTTGGGACTCTATGGTTATCGCTTACTAGTATGACGAGGATTCAGAGTACCATGATTTTGGATGGACGAATATGATTATCAGATTTTATCTTAAAAGTTTTTGAACATATCATCTTTACTTTTCGTTTCAGTTTTAAAAAAATTTGTTGTTATTTGTTTTCTTTTGCTTTCTCATTATTTAACTTAGGAGTAGGAGTAGGAGTAGCTCTAACTGTTAGTATAATCCTTTGTATAACTTCCTTGTTATGAATTTCTCTTAATGAATTAATGATTGTGGTAGGCCTTTTGACTTAGAAGTGATAGTGTAGCTCTGACCCTAGAATGGTAACCCTTACAGCCCTGTTGATTCATTGTTTTCCTTATCTTCCCAGCCTGGCACCCATGACCACAAACTGTCCCACTTACCCTGTCCTTTGTATTGTTTTGGCAACACAACTTCGGGTCCAATTTAGGCCATTTGACCATTCCCACTTTAATTTTGATTATTGTCACGACCCGCACCCGTTTTTTTTTTAAACGGATACGAGACGTGTCCAAGCCAGCCTACGCCGCAGTGTCGACGGTAGAACGCTGTCACGGCCATGAATATCAAAATCACAAAATCTAATGCTCATTCACAAAACTAATTTAACTTACATTGATTACAAGTTTTACATTTGAAGAAGAATATAAACTTGTACAAATAAAAGAATGGCTACATCTCAACTATCTAGCTAGTCTCTAGGTTTTTTTTTTGCAAGTATTCCCGTCACTCCCCAAGCTAAGTGAATCCACGGCTAACCAGAAAATGTTGGTTTCCAGTCAGGAATGGAACGAGCACAATCCACTGAATGCAATTTCAAGTAAAGAAAATGACTATAAAACAAAGGTTAGACATCAATTATGGGTTTTGAAAATAAATAGGAAATACAGAAAACTAATAGTAAATAAATAGACACAACAGACTTTCCCCAACTGTTAGAAGTACCTTTGATATGTGATCGGTCTCGGGACAATTATGCGACACTGTCTACACTGTCTAAAGTTACACTGTCTACACTGTCTAAGTTACACTGTCTAAGTTACACTGTCTACAGAAAATATTGCAATAAAGAAACACTGTCTACAAAAATAATAATCATGATCTACACAATTTACATGCAGTAATAATCATGGTCTACACTGTCTACTTTGCAATAAATAAATCACTGTCTACACTGTCTACTTGCAATAATAAATCACTGTCTACACTGTCTACACTGTATACACTGTCTACACTGTCTACACTGTCTAAGGTCAGATCACACATCCTTGGTACTTCTCATTCCCGACTCAACAATTTATAATAGAAAATAATCACATAACCAATGACTAATCAATGAAATATAGTAAAGATCAATATCGAAATGCAAACAATAAACTGTACTCGCCTGTGGTCCTGTGCAGGTGAAACCGACAATCTGAACTACTCAATGTGCCACTATAGTCAAAACCCGTACAACAGTCCCCGAATGCTGAAATAAACAATACCAATGATCTCAGAATAGTCAAATTAGCTAGGATTGCCTATCCTTAAGTCCAATTCTGGACACAGGGGCAAAACGGTAATTTCGGGCAAAAACGATGTCCGCCGTTGGACCCGCTTTGTACCGAAAAGCGTGCCAGAGTCAACGGTCTCTAAAGTCGTCAAACTACATGTCTACGGATCCAGTTTTTCGATACGAACCCAACCGTATGTCCAAAGTTGGATTTCGGCGGGCCGTGCACAAAATCGTCCGTTGAGTGGGACCGTGGGGCCCGCAAAACGGTGATTTTATCAACGATCTCAGAATCGGACCAAACTTGGCATACAGGACCAGAAAAACGATACGGTTCTGTTGGCGCAAGTTTCGTCTCGATCCGATGAGCGTGCACAAAGTAATTGGAGAATTTGCAACGTGCACGATACGGTGAATTTCGACGGATACGCATCAAATTCGTCGCGCACACGCGACCAATTTGAATTCCGTCAAAGCCCACACGACCACGAAGCTGTTACGCAGCTTTCGATCCTTTCGGTACGCGACCACGTCGTCCGGATTGGCGTGACGCACGTCGTGTGGAGCGTTTCTAGTTTTTGGAAAACAGATTTTTCGCTAACTTTGGAAACTGATTTCTCGACGCGTAGTCGATGGTTTCCAAATCCACAAAAAGGATTACGAAGCCGTATATGTTGTCTAAAAATGTGTTCAAATAGATTCCTAAAATTGTTAATAGATTGATCAGGGATTGCTTCCAAACAGGAGTAGTTGCCAGCCCGATTCTGTCAATACAACTATGGTTTTAGGTCGACTTCTCATCGAATTCTACAGGGTTTTAATCCGTTTTAAAATAAAACTATTTAATGGGATTAGGAGGTGTATAGGTTAGGTTTATACCTGAGAAGACGAATCGCAAAACGACGGATCGTATGCGATGGAACATCGCTGCGAAGTTGCTCGCGCGGCTTGCTGCTGTTCGCTGTTTGCACAGCTCCGCGCGCGCGCGTACGCACGCCGGCCGGCGGTGGCCTGCGGCGGTGGGGCGCACAGTCGGGCCCCCCCCATGGGCGCGCAGGGTGGTGGCGGTGTTACGGCACAGGGCGCGGCTAGGGTGCTTTCTTTTAGGGTTTGCATTTTTCGGTTTCGTCGTATATACAAAGATGTATATCCCGCTGTGATATAACAGAGGGTCGGTTCTGTTGTAGCTGGAGGGGTGTCCCATGGGTCGGTTTTGAAGTGGGCTGGGCTTCGCTTAGGCTGGGGTCTGCTGTTTTGGGAGAAAGGTTGGGTCGGGGTCTCCTTGCTGGGTTAAGCTTCGGGATGGTTGGGCCGATTTGATGTACCCATCGGTATGTAGAGCATCAGCAGGAAATGCATTTGCATTCCTGGTTTTGTCAAGTAAAGAACTTGAAGAGACATTATGTGCAAACTGCCAATCATTAGAAACCAAGATGGCTGCATCAAGTATTGTATTTAACTGTGAAACAAAAGGGAGCATGTGGGTGGTGATGTCCATCCAGTTGGTTTTCCAACACATCAATGATAAGAAAACTGTCAAATATACCCAAAAATCACAGAAGGCAGTGTGTTTCTCATGCATACGACAATATAGAAAAATGGAAAGGCCTGTTATCTCATCAACTCAAACAAGAAATGGCATTAAGTTGTACAAGAAAAATTAAACTAATGATTTTGAATCCAGAATGTTGTTGAAGCTTTCACAATTTGTTATGGTTGAAAAAGACACAATGTTAAGGGCCCTGCAAGTTTAACTTTATTAACAAAGTCTCTCCAGGAACCTTATTAGCATCCATGCTTAGGATCAAGTCTAATAGGATTAGAGTCCAGCTGCACCGTCTAACCTTCCTACGTATGTTACCCAATATTAAGGATTCAGTATAGTAGGATTCTAGAATCAATTCTCCAACCAAAATAATAATATTAAATAACAACCCACCATTTTAAAATAAATAAATAATAAAAAAATATATCAACAATCTTCGGGAAGGGAGGCTACAAATCTACCCACCTTAAAATAATTTCGTCCTCGAAATTCTAACTTATAAACATGCCTAAAATTCGAACAAAATAATAATAATAATAATAAGTCCACTATTACCACAATCTCCTTAAATTTAATTTCTAAAAAAATATTTTATGGCCTTCTCTAGTCATTTCGTAACTACGAGTCCTCGAAGACTTCTACCCCCCTTTGGTCACACTACTCCTCACAACTAAAATCTCAAAATCTTCTAACTGGTTGCTAACAACCTGCTAACAAATACCTAGGCATATGGCATCTATAATCCTCTCGTATCTATCAAATAACCCAAAATTAACAAACAACAATTTTACACAAGTAGCTTTAAGGAAATATGACTATACGTCACTCTGGAATAGGAAGGTCATGAAAATAAAATAATCATGAATAAATATAAAATTTCAAGGGCGGTAGAAAGTATCCAAGGATACAGATAGAAAGAGTGTTTATGAACCTATAGTCTTATTCGCTAGATTGGGCTACTCTAGTCTAGTCATTGACTCAATCGAAAAAGAAAAAAAAACTTTGTTTCTTAGAGGGGCTTGCAATCCATGGACTATAGAAAATCCGTTCTCAAATTTAATCTAAACAAGGTTCCTAAAATAGAACGGAATTTGGGAAATCGAGATTTTGATCTTTTTCGTGGTTATTTAAACACACAAACAAGGGATATAAATGCAATACAAGATCGCATTGCGACTTCTAGGTAGATGGAATAAGGGTTACGAATGACTTCACATTCTAAGAGGTGGAGGCTACATAATCGGTATAGGGACTTATCTCAAATAGTTTGGTTTTATAGTCCAAATATGGTGGTATGCATGGATGGATTTTACCGGATCTTAATGGGTTCTCTATTTGGACATCAGTCGTTGGTCGGATGAACTTTGGGTTTCAATCTGTTTCAATCTATATGGATTGGACAAGATCCCAATGATACAAATCTTCCTACTAGATTAGGGTACCCTAGAATAGGCTTTGATCCAAGGGTTGAGCTATTTATCAGGCAGGTTGGTTAGCTAGGTCCCTAAAGCTCCAAAAATGTGTCTTCCATGACTTTTGTGTTTAAGTCGCACGAGAAGACACAATTGAATGACACACTAGTGACATGTGCACAGTGGGCTCGAGTCGATCACAACCATATATTGGGTTGAAAGCTTCGAGTCGAAGTTGAGTCCCTAATTGTAATCGAAAAGTTTACCGGTACCATGGTAAGGGTTATAGTTAGTCCTTTCTACCTGAAAGTCGTACCATAAAAGTAGAGTACAAGGGGACGGGTTTGAGTGGGACATGATATACCCAGATGAAGGTGGACTCGTCTAGATCTTACATATGAAATTTGTCGGAAAGTAATAGCTGGTCTCGTGCTCCAAATATTAATGATACGACCGGGTACACAAAATGATCTAAAAGGAAAGTGGGAGTCCATGGGGCACTAATTATTATCCTAATGGAATTTATTCTAATCAATCGGTAAACCTTGCATATCCCAAAATTTTAGAAGGCTTACAGTCTACCCACCCTAGAAGCTAGGATATGGTTTTAGAAATAATGAGGTTACAAGGATTCCAAAGTCCGGATATTGTACCTCGCCTCTTGTTAATAAAGAATCAAGCACGACGTAACGGGGTACGATGGTTATAAGTCGAGTCAATGATCGTTCCTCACTAAATGGAAAACGAGTGTGTACCATGACACATGGTAGATAAAATAGAATGATATGCTTGTCCACAGTATACATGAGTTGTAGTGATCATGCATTATTGTTGACAAATGGTAGGTCATCATATGACAGGGTATTTAAGCTACGATATTGGCTAAGCTAGTGACTGTGGGGTTCCCATACTAGTTAGGCTTCAATAATAAAATTTTACGTGACTAGAGTAATACTTGTTGGAAACCAATCTCGGGATGAGTGTCTACCATAGTCACGGTAAATTATTGTCCTTAGCCTTGTCTATTCATCCCATGTCTAAACTGTGGGCTTTGGTCGATGAACGGTTGAGTCAAGGCATAAGGGTTGAAAGTAAAGGCAATATCAAGAAAATATTTAGAGACACAATGAATTGTTTCTCGAGAACAGATTGTCTCCTGGGTTGGCATTACGACTAAGGGTAAAACCCTAATCACTCTTAGATTCAGATGGCTTGAGAGTCCCGATAACAGTTTGGGGTCGAGAGGAGAACGAGTAACTCGATCACATGGCTGGCTAACGATAACTACCCTTATGTATACAACTACCATAGCCATGGGGATATGCGGTATCTCTCTACCAATTATGAGCTTCTGCCTTTCCGAACCAGTGAAAGACAAAACAATAAAGAGTTCAAGAAAGATGTTATTGAATACAATCATATGATTCAAGGGCGAACGTATAATTCAAGAGGAATTGTCAATGCAGTCGTGGATAAGACCCTAGAGACATCTATATCTCAATCCACGTAGGGTAATTAAATAAAGTGCGAACCAAATGCATCATGGTTGATCAGACCATAATACACTGATTCTGATTAGACAATAAGTTAGTGGGCGTCCCCAATAAACATATGTCTTGAATCAAGCTCGATAAAAGGGTAAGCTTGCAAAAACTAGGCTGTATAGCAGCGTTGGTCAAGAGAGTCAAGATATAAATATGCGAGATTTTTTTGAAAAGAGATACTAGTAGTTTGAGAGAATCAAAACCTTACCTGGTGTTCTTACTTATACAGTCATCCCACTATCTTCTTATCCTTAAGGCCTTGGTCGACTAATGGTTTATGGACTTCTGAATTCTATATTCTAGGTAAACCTATTAGTGTCAGTCAATTTCCTCGTCAATAGTCACAAGAACCACGGATTTCTAGGTTGGGTGACATGCTGTCCAACTTACAAACCTCCACTACTATTGGCTTTGAATCTTATGGGACACACAGGGCATCCTCCTATCCCCTATAGTATCCTAAACTTGTAATCACGTCTGAAGTCATTTCACCTAGAGTTATGCCCTGCCCGTATACTCGTACAATGGTAAACCCTTGGTTCCGTGACTCAGAGGTGATATCCTATCAGATACTCTACCTGTCACAAGGGTAACTACGATCAAAGAGGACCACTAGCCATAGTTTTAGAAATATTTTATAACCTATATTTTCTTAGACTAATTTCAATTCTAGGAGTCATGTCTCGCCAGTGCGCTGCTGGCTGCAGTGAATCTATGGTTTCTATAATTCAATTAAATGGCGACAGTGCGCTGCTGTCCTGCCATCATGAGTCAACTAATATTTTCTCAACTACATCCGTAAAAACCCATGAGCTCCTAGAGATTCAAACAAGTTGACTATGAAATAAGGCATAAATATTTGCCCTATCAACCCTTAAAATAAAAGATTGAGCGGGGAGGAATTAATTGAAGACAAAAAGATACACAAACATTCTAATGTCTATTCCATGTGTATTCCATCATTGAGGAAAAACCTTGAACCGAACTAACTCGAGGTCCGCATGGGGATAACAATAATCAGAATTTATACAAAGTATTAATTCCTAGGGCAAATAGAAACTAAATAGGCAGTTCAACTAAGATATGAGGATGATATCTAAGAGGCAAGAGAATGAATTGAATAATCTAATAAGGCTAGATCATTAATTCTACGAAGCCCTGCCTTACCAAGGGAATATTCTATCCAAATTAGATTTCATCGTCATATCAAGAGATACTAGTGTACCTATAAGGATCTGACACTCTATCAAAATTAATAACTCCTTATCTACATTGCATGGCCTAGACTACCCATCGGTAAATTTGTATAGGGGACTCCTAGTCCTAGTCATTCTCGTAAATTAAATTAATCCTTGTTCGTGAATGAGCATGTTCTAGTTGCAGGCTCGCAATAGTACAACTAACTTAAGTACCATCACGAGTTCGCATGGTTTGCGAAGACTGACTTGCATGGGCCACCACAAAAACTTGTCACGACCCGCACCCGTTTTTTTTTTTTAAACGGATACGAGACGTGTCCAAGCCAGCCTACGCCGCAGTATCGGCGGTAGAACGCTGTCACGGCCATGAATATCAAAATCACAAAATCTAATGCTCATTCACAAAACTAATTTAACTTACATTGATTACAAGTTTTACATTTGAAGAAGAATATAAACTTGTACAAATAAAAGAATGGCTACATCTCAACTATCTAGCTAGTCTCTAGGTTTTTTTTCTGCAAGTATTCCCGTCACTCCCCAAGCTAAGTGAATCCACGGCTAACCTGAAAATGTTGGTTTCCAGTCAGGAATGGAACGAGCACAATCCACTGAATACAATTTCAAATAAAGAAAATGACTATAAAACAAAGGTTAGACATCAATTATGGGTTTTGAAAATAAATAGGAAATACAGAAAACTAATAGTAAATAAATAGACACAACAGACTTTTCCCAACTGTTAGAAGTACCTTTGATATGTGATCGGTCTCGGGACAATTATGCGACACTGTCTACACTGTCTAAAGTTACACTGTCTACACTGTCTAAGTTACACTGTCTAAGTTACACTGTCTACAGAAAATATTGCAATAAAGAAACACTGTCTACAAAAATAATAATCATGATCTACACAATTTACATGCAGTAATAATCATGGTCTACACTGTCTACTTTGCAATAAATAAATCACTGTCTACACTGTCTACTTGCAATAATAAATCACTGTCTACACTGTCTATACTGTATACACTGTCTACACTGTCTACACTGTCTAAGGTCAGATCACACATCCTTGGTACTTCTCATTCCCGACTCAACAATTTATAATAGAAAATAATCACATAACCAATGACTAATCAATGAAATATAGTAAAGATCAATATCAAAATGTAAACAATAAACTGTACTCGCCTGTGGTCCTGTGCAGGTGAAACCGACAATATGAACTACTCAATGTGCCACTATAGTCAAAACCCGTACAACAGTCCCCGAATGCTGAAATAAACAATACCAATGATCTCAGAATAGTCAAATTAGCTAGGATTGCCTATCCTTAAGTCCAATTCTGGACACAGGGGCAAAACGGTAATTTTGGGCAAAAACGATGTCCGCCGTTGGACCCGCTTTGTACCGAAAAGCGTGCCAGAGTCAACGGTCTCTAAAGTCGTCAAACTACATGTCTACGGATCCAGTTTTTCGATACGAACCCAACCGTATGTCCAAAGTTGGATTTCGGCGGGCCGTGCACAAAATCGTCCGTTGAGTGGGACCGTGGGGCCCGCAAAACGGTGATTTTATCAACGGTCTCAGAATCGGACCAAACTTGGCATACAGGACCAGAAAAATGATACGGTTCTATTGGCGCAAGTTTCGTCTCGATCCGATGAGCGTGCACAAAGTAATTGGAGAATTTGCAACGTGCACGATACGGTGAATTTCGACGGATACGCATCAAATTCGTCGCGCACACGCGACCAATTTAAATTCCGTCAAAGCCCACACGACCACGAAGCTGTTACGCAGCTTTCGATCCTTTCGGTACGCGACCACGTCGTCCGGATTGGCGTGACGCACGTCGTGTGGAGCGTTTCTAGTTTTTGGAAAACAAATTTTTCGCTAACTTTGGAAACTGATTTCTCGACGCGTAGTCGATGGTTTCCAAATCCACAAAAAGGATTACGAAGCCGTATATGTTGTCTAAAAATGTGTTCAAATAGATTCCTAAAATTGTTAATAGATTGATCAGGGATTGCTTCCAAACAGGAGTAGTTGCCAGCCCGATTCTGTCAATACAACTATGGTTTTAGGTCGACTTCTCATCGAATTCTACAGGGTTTTAATCCGTTTTAAAATAAAACTATTTAATGGGATTAGGAGGTGTATAAGTTAGGTTTATACCTGAGAAGACGAATCGCAAAACGACGGATCGTATGCGATGGAACATCGCTGCGAAGTTGCTCGCGCGGCTTGCTGCTGTTCGCTGTTTGCACAGCTCCGCGCGCGCGCGTACGCACGCCGGCCGGCGGTGGCCTGCGGCGGTGGGGCGCACAGTCGGGCCCCCCCCCCATGGGCGCGCAGGGTGGTGGCGGTGTTACGGCACAGGGCGCGGCTAGGGTGCTTTCTTTTAGGGTTTGCATTTTTCGGTTTTGTCGTATATATACAAAGATGTATATCCCGCTGTGATATAACAGAGGGTCGGTTCTGTTGTAGCTGGAGGGGTGTCCCATGGGTCGGTTTTGAAGTGGGCTGGGCTTCGCTTAGGCTGGGGTCTGCTGTTTTGGGAGAAAGGTTGGGTCGGGGTCTCCTTGCTGGGTTAAGCTTCGGGATGGTTGGGCCGATTTGATGTACCCATCGGTATGTAGAGCATCAGCAGGAAATGCATTTGCATTCCTGGTTTTGTCAAGTAAAGAACTTGAAGAGACATTATGTGCAAACTGCCAATCATTAGAAACCAAGATGGCTGCATCAAGTATTGTATTTAACTGTGAAACAAAAGGGAGCATGTGGGTGGTGATGTCCATCCAGTTGGTTTTCCAACACATCAATGATAAGAAAACGGTCAAATATACCCAAAAATCACAGAAGGCAGTGTGTTTCTCATGCATACGACAATATAGAAAAATGGAAAGGCCTGTTATCTCATCAACTCAAACAAGAAATGGCATTAAGTTGTACAAGAAAAATTAAACTAATGATTTTGAATCCAGAATGTTGTTGAAGCTTTCACAATTTGTTATGGTTGAAAAAGACACAATGTTAAGGGCCCTGCAAGTTTAACTTTATTAACAAAGTCTCTCCAGGAACCTTATTAGCATCCATGCTTAGGATCAAGTCTAATAGGATTAGAGTCCAGCTGCACCGTCTAACCTTCCTACGTATGTTACCCAATATTAAGGATTCAGTATAGTAGGATTCTAGAATCAATTCTCCAACCAAAATAATAATATTAAATAACAACCCACCATTTTAAAATAAATAAATAATAAAAAAATATATCAACAATCTTCGGGAAGGGAGGCTACAATTATATTATACATATTACCATTATTTTTAATTTAGGAGCACAAGACTTGTTGTTTTCTACAAACCAACTTCCCCTGTATGACCTATACATGACCCCCTACACTCATGACCTTCGTGTTCCACTCGGACACAACATCTTTTGCTCCATTTTCTTCATACGACTTTCCCGACATAAGACCCCATCTTGATTCACCCCATGGAGTCACTTCTATTTCCGACTCGAATTGGGAACACCTTTTTAACCTAACCTGTCGACCCAAATTCTGGATATGACCTATTTTATGCCTACTTCCCATATTAGACTTGCTGACCCAGGATGCTGCTAGGTAGAAGCTTTGACCTTGATTGTTGGGGGTTGACCTACAGGATTACGACCTTCTTAATTTCGAGGACAAAATTTCTCTAAGGAGGGTAGACTTGTAACACCCAGTTTTCCAAATGAGGATAATTTTAAAATTTTGTAAATTTTGATCTTTTAATAATGTTATATAAATCATGATAAATTTTTTGGTGATTTTTAATTATTTTTAAAACTATTTTATTAGTAATTTATGATTTTGGAATTTTGCGAGTGAAACCCTAGAGACTACTTGACCTAGAGCCTAACCATGTGATTTGGATGTTTTATTTATCATTTTTGGCCTAAGGGTATTTTGGTCATTTTGGTTTCTTGGAATTATTTGTAAATTGTTTGAGTGATGATTGTTATTTTTGACTTTTGTTAGTTGTGACTTTAGAGACTAACCTAGATGTTGATTTTGACTTTGGTGACTTGGTTAGCATGGTGTGGACCCTAGTCTAACTTAAGTCGACCTAAGTTGACTTATTTTGGACCAAGTTTCATAGAGAGATTAGGTGTTATAGGTGCTTGAACTAATAGCTAAGAGATTGATCCATTTAGCCTTGCACTTGGCCCAAAGCCCATTAGTCATCAACCCTAACCCTAATTCTTCTTGTTTGTGGCCGGCCTAGGGATTTCTCCCCTCTATTTAATGCCTCTTCATTGTTCTTTCCTCTTTTTACATCATTTCTATATTTGGCAAGAAAGAGGTATTGACCATTCTTCAACACTTTGCAACTTCTTCATTTTAATTCCTTTTTGACTCTAGTCTCTTGCATTAGGACCTAATCCATGCCTATTTACTGTTGGTAGTGTGTAATCTCAGCTTTAGTGAGATTTGAGGCTTGGGAGTTGCAAGTGGGATCCTTCATTTTTGGGGCTTTTTCTTGAGTTGACACTCAATAGGTAAACTATTTAAACCACCTTTATTTTCTTGATTTCCTTGCATGGTTGCATAGATCTAGGAGTTCCCTAGCTATAGGTGAAATTTGGTAGGATTTTGTTTCGTTATTGTGTCCCTATCAGACACGTATCAGTAGGTGTTTGATGAAATGCCTCACAGGGAATTTTCTTGCTATTTTCTAAATCTTTTTGCACTGATTGATGGAACTATATGTGTATAGTAATTTTGTGTTGCACTGGAGTGTTTCTCGTGTCGTATTCGAGTCTAATTTGGGCATTGACACACTCACAGCAGGCTCGGGCAGTACCCTGCTGCTCGGGGAGCTTTTCTAATCGTACAGTCTACGTGGGCGGCTGCCACTTGGCAATGAGGTGGAGGCCATGACTGACACGTCAGCCCTCAAGCCTCATGTCGAGTAGATTCGTGTCGGACACGATATTCCCCTTGTATTGATTTTACATACACACGTGCACACGAGCAGACTCGTACCGTTAACCATTTTATGTACGGACACGAGGACACTTGGACACATATCAGGGTGCCCAACACGTAGCCCTACCCTAGGCAAACAGGCGGACATGTGCACGAGTTGTGTTGTGTCATGTGTCGTGGCCTGGATCGACACACACACGTGCCCCGAGACTGTGTGTCTGTGCGTGTGTCTATGAGTGTTCGAATGGGTGTGGACATGTCATGTCTTGGTTTGGTAGACACAATTTGTCATGTATGACACATACACATGTGCACTAATGTTTACCAACCATTTAATTGAGAATTAAACTGTGTTTTCATATGAAATTGTGTTTCCCCCAAGTTTCTGATACTGTACAGTATCAGTATTCATTTCTCCGATTTTCGAATGGTTTTAATCCAATTTCAAATGATAACATATATGTTTTTTCATGTTAAATCATGATGGGATATATGTGTGTACTGAGTGTTGTGTTTCATGAGAAAATTGCTTAATTTTGATATATTTTCGAGTGTGTTATGACTCGAATTTTGAAATGTACTGTTCAGTACATTTGAGTTTGTTTAGGTTTTAAACTATTAATAAATGATTAAATTGTTGTTACTAATATGTGAACGTGTGTGTTGTATTGGGTTTTTCCTATGGGAACAATACGGATGATCATTTGATTGTTATTTAGGTTTGAGCATTGGTTTGATTTTCTAAAAACTCGGTATTGCATTAACCTGAGCATTCCTATTACTAACCTGGGTTTGAAGTAAACCTATTAAACTTCATTCACAAACCTGAGCATTCAATTACCTAAACTGAACTTAATTCCTTAAACTGAACATTACTTTGTCCTAAACTGGAACCTATGCATTACCTAACCTGTCATTGCTTTACATATTTTATTTACTAAATCTGAACTTAAGCCCATGTACTGAACATTGACCATTAACCCTATATAATCTGAACCTGTGACACTCCATGAACCATGCATACATTACCTACACTGCATCATAACTGAACTCAACTAAAACCCCCTTCCTTGCCCTCTCTATACATATATATACATATATAATACATATATGCAAGCATGATAATATATAAATAATTGATACCTTACTTAATGCAAATGTAAGTAGGCTTTAAATTCATTGAGTATATTGGTATGTATATATGTAAATGTGAATGTTTGATACCTTGTTATCCTAACCCCTTGACACTATACACTATCTCACTCTCTAACTATTTCTATATATATACATGTGATATATATTGTATGTAGTATATATATAAAGTAATGTATGAATGAATGCAATGCAATATGTATATATAGCTTCCTATGGATATGTTGTATATTGTATGCTATATTGATTATAGGCATATAGCCTGTACAAGATAGCCTCTATATGTTTTTCCTATGCATATGCCTATATTTAATGTAAGCCTATGTATGTACGTATGTATGTATGTATGTATGTATGTATGTATGTATGTATGTATGTATGTATGTATGTATGTATATATGTATGTATGTATGTATGTATGTATGTATGGCTTGTATGTTAATAACTTGTGTGGCCTTGTGATTGTGTATGATGCTAGACTAGGCTTGGTTAGGCTTAGTGAGACTTGCTTGGGTTAGGACTTGACCTAGTTTGACTAGTGTAATTGACTAGAGTTGACCGAGGGTTGACTTTAGCCTAGTTTGACCTAGACATCATGTAGAATGTATCGTAATGTTCAATTATTACATTCTGGACATGTTGTGACTTGTGTTGCTCTGATTAGGAGTCAGACACCTCTTCTCAGACAGTATATTCACTTCGGACTTTCAAATATCAGGCGAGTACATTCTCTGACCGTTTTATACTTGCTAGAACTTATATTCCTGCTTTAGATTACTTTACTTAATGCTGTCACGACATTATTTCGGATTGGTACTATATGGATCTCTTCATGTGATGTTATCCTCCTCGGGAGCATCGGGTACGTCATGTCATGTGCGTTTCACTTTTATCATGTACTCATGTGCTTTTATCATGCATGTATACTCATGTGAATTATATACTCTCATGTTCACTGAGCCCTCAAGTATAAACTTTACTGAGCCCTCAATTATAAACTTTACATGATGGTAGTGGCCTTGAAATGACATGTTTTAGTTATAATCAAACAAAGGATGCCTACATACCTTGTTGAACGCTTGCCCGATAGAAATAATGTTAGATGGTAATAATCCTCCTATAGAAGTTATTAACCATGAACTCCATGAAAATATCTAAGCTCACCTAGAACCCGAGACTGCGGTCAGAAAATGTCCAATACTCTCATGCCACCCTTTAGAAATTTTCCTTCTTAGAAGTCTTGTAATGATAATTTTCACGGGTAGCCAACTTCTATAAGTTGGGTAGAGTCTGCAACCAAGAACACTTCATCTTATGGAAAATAAAGCAATGTGGATTCTATTGTTATATATAAACAACTCCCACATGTTCAAAAACCAAGGTACAACTTTCAAATGTTAGTTCTTTAAATTTGCATTACATTGCATACCTCCCCTACCGTAGCTTAATTTCGAGGATGACATTTTTTTAAGTTGGGTAGGATGTAAACTCTCTAATATTTTTACTTTATTGTATACATATATTTTATTTTAAACACTTTTATTATTAATTAAATTATTTTACTAAATTATGACATGGTACATATTTTGAGTAGCAAGCAATAGTTACATACATATAAATAAAGTAGGTAATTTATATTGAATATTTTTTTAGAAAACATTTTCTTGATTTTTACGATTTTATTTAAAGATGTATGTATATATATATATATATATATATATATATATATATATATATATATATATATATATATATAATATATATATATATATATATATATATTTGGAAACCCGAACTTTATTGAATGGCGCAAAATGCCGCATCCTATACAAGTAAGCGCGCTAACGCGACAAAAGTACAGAAAACGAAAAGCGTGAGACACGCGCACCAGAAATGGGGAGGGCGGCCTAAGCCAGAGCCTCCCAGAAAGAGTGGGAGACGTGGGAGCAGCGTCTCCTAACTTTGAAGCATTGTCTGATGACCTCTCTGGACAACTGAGGGAGGGGGATTTGACGGCCTTCATATCTGAATTTGTTCCTGTTTTTTCAAAGAACCCAAAAATTGGCGGCTGTTACGATCTGATGACCATGGGATCGGCTCTAGTAGGCCAGTAGATCGTAGAAAGCCCCAGTTGGCTGGACCATACTAAGACTATTGTGGAGGTCGGACCAAAGGCCGGTGGCTAGTTCCCCCAAAAGAAGGACATGCTCGACAGATTCCGTAGAGTTCTCCTCGCAGCAGTGGCATATATATATATATATATATATATATATATATATATATATATATATATATATATATATATATATTTATTTATATATATATATATATATATATATATATATATATATATATATATATATATATATATATATATATATATATATATGAAGAGCTATATATATGTATATATAAAGAATTATATATACATGTCTATATGAAGGGTTATATATATGTATATATTATGAATTACATATACGCATATATACATATTGAGTATATATTGTCTATTTATGTATAAACGTATGCATATATATATATATATATATATATATATATATATATATATATATATATATATATATATATATATATATATATTAAAGAAAATCCCCTCATTTTATTAATGAAGGCTCAAAATGCCGAAGCCAGAACACGTATACAAGGCACCAAAAAGCCTATACAAGTATACCAACAAAAAAAAAGAAGAGGGGGAGAGATGACAAAACCACCAAAAGCTAAGGGGGGAGTGATGACCAAAAGGCACACGGGCTGTGGGAACACCCGGTGCTCCGTTTGCGACAAAGGCGGAAAACTTTTCGAATGAGCTAGTCGGCTGAGTATTGGTGACCTTCATATCTCGTCTTGTTGCGATTCTTCCAAATCGCCCATGTGGCGGGCGCTGCGACGATCTGATGGCCGTGGGATGCTGAACCCCAGGAGACTGCGAGATCGTGGAAGCGTCTGCCACCTGGCTCAATACTTTAGTGCTGGTCAAGGGTCCTCCAGATCCTGTCAGGCAGTCTCTTCTGACAGAAGATGTGGTCGATAGTTTCTGATCTGCCGTACAGAGCAGCAAGTGCAGGCTGAAGCTAAGCTGATTCCAATGGTGTTGAGGATGTCATCTGTTGGTAATTTCTTTCTAATGACTCTCCACATTAGGAAAGACCACTTCTTAGGGATGCAGGTGTGCCAAAAGTGTGCCGAGGAGTGGTACGGCTGCCGGGGTCCCTAGACGGCAATTTTCGCCGACCGCACCAAAAATGCCCCCGAAGTCTCGAGCGACCATTTCAGCACATCGTCCTCGCTGCCGATACATAATCCGCGCGTGCGGATGCTTTCCGTCGTTTCGTTACCGGGCCAATCCCGAATTTTGTCCCAGTTCCAGTCGTCAGTGATGGGGTTCCACAGGTCTCTAATCCTAGTGTCTCTCGGGGACTCCGTGAGACTCGAAATCATGCTATCCCCAACCCATCTCTCTAAGAATGGATCCAAATCGCATACACCCAAATGGTGTCTCATCGCAGGCTCGGGAAGGTCCCGCCCGGTAAGGATTCGACACCAAGCAGCTGAGGATCTGCTGTTGGATATTGCCAATGTTGGGTGGATGTGCTTGAAGCACCTAGCCTTCAAGTATCTGGTCCACAAGTTGTTGCTTGTGCGAAGTTTCTACCACAATTTCATCGAGAAAGCTTTGACAATGTGAGTGAGTTTGGTAAATCCCAGACCCCCTTCGTCTGTGGGATTGGCCATGGAATCCCAGCTAGCCCAGTGATGCTTGTCCAGCCCGTTACAATGCCCCCAGAAAAAATTACACAAGATCTGTTCGATCGAGGAAAGAACCTTCTTGGGCGGGGAGCATGCGGCCAGGGTATGGATTGGGATGAAAGTGAGCACGTGATTGATGAGGATCATCTTGCCGCCCGGGGATAATATGGCGTTATGCCATCCTTCAAGTTTCTTCCTGATTCTTGTGATCATGTTCTCAAAGATGCCAGCGTTGGATTTCCCGTACACAAGAGGGCAACCGAGGAAATTGAATGGAGGATGAGAAACAGAAGGAGGTTAAGTTGGTGAGATTGGTAGCGTGCTCTCTCCTGATGTTGTGATGGGCGTACATAACGCTCTTAGAAGGATTGATCTTCTGACTAGAGCATCTAGAGTACCTCTACAGGGTGTTGTGGATCACTTCCACCGCTCCTTCGTCCCTGGAAGAGAAGATGAGTAAATCATCGGCGAATGCCAGATGGGTGATGATAGGACATCCGCTGGATGTGTGATAGTGCTGGAAATTCGGGGTGGTGACCATGTTGTTAAGGTTCCTGCTCAGGACATCTGCTGCAATGATGAAGACAGTAGATGATAGTGGGTCTCCCTGTCTCACCCCGCGGTGAGCTTTAAAAAACCCCTTGGCTTTACCGTTGATGACTGTAGAGAACCAGGAGTTGCTAATGGATCTCCACACAATATTGGTCCAAGTTTCCGAGAATCCGAAAGCCCTGAAGACCCAAATCATGAATTACCAATCCAGTCTGTCGTAAGCTTTCTCCATGTCGATTTTGACGGTGATGTTGCCCCCTCTGACTGGAAATTTCATGCACATAATTAACTCTTGAGCCAGTATAATATTGTCCTGGATGTTTCTCCCACGAATAAACCCGCTTTGCTCCTCTAAAATGATCTTAGGGAGGATCCCAGTGATCCTGGTTGCGATAATCTTGGAGATGATATATATATATATATATATATATATATATATGATATATATATATATATTATATATATATATATATATATATATATATATATGAAGAGCTATATATATGTATATACAAAAAATTATATATACATGTGTATATGAAGGGCTATATATATGTATATATTATGAATTACATATACGTTGTGTATTTATGTATAAACGTATGCATATATATATATATATATATATATATATATATATATATATATATATATATATATATATATTTTATTTATATATATATATATATATTAAATATATATATATATATATATATATATATATATGAAATATATATATTATATATATATTTATATATATATAAAAAAATATATATATATATTTATATATATATATATATATTAATATATTTATATATATATATATATATATATATAATATATATATATATATATATATATATATATATTTTATATATATATATATATATATATATATATATATATATATAAAATATATATATATATATATATATATATATATATATATATATATATATATATATATATATGATAACATCTGGTTTTCTACTCTTATCAATGGGAGATCTTCGGGTTTATTTCATGGTCAATGTGGGATTCGACAGGGAGATCCGATATCGCCTGCGCTCTTTATTATTGCAGCTGAAGCATTGAGCAGGAGCCTTATTAAACTGAATACTTCTCAAGGATTCTCAGGTTATCACTCGCCAAGAGGCTGCCCTAGAGTATCCCATCTTGCGTATGCGGATGACGTGCTTATTTTCTTGGGTACAGCAAGCGATCAGTACATCAACTTATGCATGTCATTAGAAGATATGACGCTAATTCGGGACAGCGGGTTAACGCCTCTAAATCTGCAATAATGTTATCAGAAAAGGTATCGCCCCAAAGAGCTATGGAGATTAAGGACATTACAGGTGTCCAGATACAACATGGCTCTCTTGTCTACCTGGGATGTCCTATCATGGCTGGAAGAAGGAATGATGTTATGTATGACGAATTGATTGGCAAAATTCAAGCTCGTATATCGGGTTGGAACAACAAAATACACTGTTATGGTGGCCGCCTAGTTCTCATCAAGTCTATTCTATCTTCTATGCCGGTTCATTGCTTATCGGCTTGTAATCCCCCTAATACTGTCTTGAATCGCATTGAAAGTATATTCAATAGTTTTTATGGGGCTCCAAAGATGGAATGCCAAAGAGATCATGGCTTCGGTGGGAGCGTGTGACTCGGCCTATCTCTGAAGGAGGCCTTAGTGTCAGACGATTGGGGGATATCATGGATGCTATAACGGTCAAGCTATGGTGGAAGCTTAGGTCGACGAATTCTTTATGGACAGGGTTTATGAAGGCTAAGTACTATGCATTCTCCCAACCTCCACATGTGGAGCTTACTTGGGCAGCATCCCACGTCTGGAAATGTCTCATTAGAGGAAGACAGCTAGGGGAAGCCTTCATTCTGGAAGGTGACCACGAAAACTTTACTTGGATCCCTCATCCTTCAAGGAAATTCTCTATTGGTTCAGTATGGAATCAAATTTGCGTCCAATTCCATCAACAGGTATACTTTAAGAATATTTAGAACAAAATGTATGCCATCTAAATGGTCTATATTGCTGTGGAGGATCATTTTTAATATGCTGCCGACAGATGATAATATTCAAAATCTTGGTTTCTCTATGGCTTCGGCATGTCACTGTTGCTCTAATCCAGCTAGCGGGACTGTTCTTCATATCTTCCGTGAGGGAAACTTAGCCTCATATGTGTGGCAATATTTTCAATTGGTGGTTGGAGTTCTGTCTAATAGGGCTGATATGCTGCAGAGGTTACAAAGTTGGTGGCGGAAAAGACAGAAGCATGTCAAGAAGATCGTGGTAGGCGCTATATATTGGGTGCTATGGAAAAATTGAAACAAATGGCGGTACGAAGCTTACTCCTTCTCCTCGGTGCAGCTAATTGCCGAAGTCAGACGTCAAGTGAAGAAGGCAGTGACTCGATGCTCTCATGTGGAGATGCCTACTTTGTAATTTTGCTTTACATCTTTAATTTTGTAACACTTCTGGACTATTGAATAAATGAGGTGTTTGTTATATATATATATATATATATATATATATATATATATATATATATATATATATATATTTATTTATTTATATATATACACATATATGTATATAGGTATACATAAGTGTATATGTAGAAGTGATGTATATATGTGGATATATATAATGAAATATATAATATACGTATATACATATACTATGGATACAGTAGGTTTATGTCACGCTCCAGTACCGAAATACGGAGACGGACTAGGCCAGCTACTCCATACGAGGTATATAAACGTCATACGGCGATCGTGGCTGTCAAGAGACAAGGGGGTGCATGCTACAATCAAGTCTCCTATGGTCTCACAGAGCATCTAGGTCTCAATCAATCAAACAAGAAGCAGTAAATAATGATCATATAAGATAAAGCAGTAAGGCGTCCCCGACGCATCATCAAAATGATCATGGGGATCTAGCTTTATAAGTTAGCTAGCCCAGAGAGTCATAGGTACATAATTGTTTTCAGCTGCAGTCTGATTTAATTACAAATTATGCAAGACAAAATATCCAGATTAGCCGGCTAACAGGTGCCGGTGGCTAAACGCCAGAACATAAGTAAAGATACTAGCGTGGTGAAGAAGAAACCCACTCGAGTCCTCCGTCAGCCATGCTCCTAGTATGCACCATTGACGTCGGGGAGGAAGTTTGGATCCTCAGGCGCTGCTACGAGATCTGGCCAAACAAAACCAGCGGGGTCAGCCCCGAATAGCAAGTACCACAAGGAAGCACAAAAGTGTGAGATAAAACCCAAGCAAATAATAATAATAATACTAGTAATAATAAAAGCTTCCGGTCGTAACCTCGGTCCACAGCCTGTCCTAGCACGATAGTCCAACCCAACAACCAAACAAGGACATGGGTTGGACCACGCACCATGACAGTCCATGTCCCTTGGCTACTAACGGAAGTTATAAGGCACAGTCAAGTCATTTTTCAAGCGGCCATTCATTCATGCGGCTTTCTATATTTGGCAGAGTTATCCCCGCGATAATGATTAAAAGGAATCCTCAGATCGTGTCAACCCAGCAGGGCTAGCCAAACCATAAGACATATAGCACATTGATTATGCACCGGTCCCCCGGAGGGCAACCGCGCTAAAACATATAACACATAGCTCGTAGGAGTCGGATATAGCCATCAGCTATAGGCGAGTGAAACCATATTCGTGGTGGCCAACCCGACACGTCAGGACTGGTCCTGGGGTGGCTAGTATGGCACGATCTCGGGATTCTTCCCACCCAATGCATCTACCAAGTTAGTTGCCTAGTTAATCCCTAGGTTATTCTCGGAGTTCACATGTCGTGGTCACATGCTCACTCCCCTATATGTCGTACATTGTACGAGTACTCCAAGAAGTGATCCTTACAGGCTCATAGAGTCATACGTATGTACCCACTTCTTGGTGTAATGCGACACACAACAATGCCACGTCATTGCTACTGACCAATTGCTATGTAAATGCTGGACTCTTGGAGGTACTGACAGGTATCACATAGGAACACTTAGCACATAGGATAGCACATCGATGCTCACATAGATTGTACCTTAGTACACACATAGGGTTATCCAGCATACGCATAGGAGTTAGATCAGGAATGAGGACCAAAACACAAGAGAAAAATAGAACAAGAAGGTACTATGCACTTAGGGTGTGAAGAGCTCGCTAGTCATGAAGATTCTTGAAGCCAAGACAAAGATCTACAACTTTAATGTTGGGAGTTAGGAGAAATTCTGGCCACAATTCAGCCAAATAGGACTTAAAATAGCCAAAAACAGCCAAAATAGGCACTATGCGGCACTATTCAGCACTATGCGGCACTATTCAGCACTATGCGACACTATGCAGCATTCTTATGCGGCTCGGCACTATGCGGCACTATGCAGCATCCTCATGCGGCTCGGCACTATGCGGCACTATGCAGCATCCTCATGCGGCTCGGCACTATGCGGCACTATACAGCATCCTCATGCGGCTCGGCACTATGCGGCACTATGCAGCATCCTCATGCGGTTCGGCACTATGCGGTACTATGCAGCATTCTTATGCGGCTCGGCACTATGCGGCACTATGCAGCATCCTCATGCGGCTCGGCACTATGCGGCACTATGCAGCATTCTTATGCGGCTCGACACTATACGGCACTATGCAGCATTCTTATGCGGCTCGGCACTATGCAGCATTCTTATGCGGCTCGGCACTATACGGTACTATGCAGCGGCACTATTCATCGTCCCTGCCAAAATCAGGACTGATGACATAGAAAATATCCAAATATTGTTTTGGCCATAACTTCCTCAAAACAAGTCGAAATCTAACTTTTCAAAGGTCAAAATTGTGTAGAATCAAATTTCCTACAACCTACGACCATTAGTTTTCGAAAATAACCAAGTTTGGTAGATCAAAACCATGTAAATACATAAAACCCTAGTTTTAGAAACTTAGATCTACACCAAACTAGCCATTAAAATCAAAAACTCCAAGAACTAAACTTGTAGAGAATGAAGAGAAGAACAATATAGACAAATAATATCAAAGGAAAAATCTAAAATGAAAAATGCACAAATCTCTACTTTTGAGCAAGTTGTACTTGCCTAGGGATGGTGGTTGAGGAAAATAAATGGAGGAGTGAATGAGGAGAGAGAGTGGGAAAGAGTATATAAATAGGGGTTAGGTTGGATTAAGAAAACCCTAACCTCTAAATATGCTCTAACCATTCCACTAATGACATGCTTAAAACTACATGCAACCATTAAATAATAATAAATAGAATTATGCAGATGCTAAATACGGGATACCATGTACAGAATTTATGAAAGAATACGTCTATTGGGATCGGGGAGTGACATCTCTATCCTCCTTAGAAAAATTCCGTCCTCGGAATTTCTGCCAAGACAAGATAGAGAAATTCGGGCATGCAAGGTGTAATTACAATATACACAAGCAACCTATCATTAGCAGTCATTGATCACATATTTCAAAATGGTGCAAAACATGCATGTAATCGGATTACCAAGGCATGAGGAGAAACATACCTTCTGAGTCGAACAAGTACGGATATCGAGATCTAATCTCGTCCTCGCGCTCCCAGGTTGACTCTTCCGGAGAGTGATGGCCCCAAGCGACACAGACAAGGTTAATAGTCCGGTTCTTAAGCACCTTCTCTCGCCGGTCCAAAATAGACACGGGTTGTTCCTCGTAAGTTAGGTCGGTACCAACGACTAACTCCGAATGATCGAGGATATGACTCGGATCCAGGACATACCCACGCAACTGAGATACATGAAACACATCATGTATGCCAGATAGCGAGGGAGGAAGGGCAAGCCGATAAGCAACATCGCCTACCCGAGCGAGAATCTCAAAAGGACCAACAAATCTCGGACTAAGCTTTCCTCGGTTTCCAAATCTAATGATACCCCGAGTAGACAAAATCCGCAGAAATACTTGGTCACCAACGCCAAACTCTAGAGGCCTACGATGCTGATCTGCCCAGTGTCGATGTCTATCCTGCGCGACTCGAAGCCGCTCTCTGATCAACTTGACTGTCTCCACTGTCTGCGTGATCATCTCTGGTCCCAACATTTTTTTTTCTCCCACATCGTCCCATACCAGAGGGGACCTGCACTTCCTTCCGTATAATGCTTCAAACGGTGCCATCTGTATACTTGCCTGATAACTATTATTGTAAGAGAACTCTACTAAATGAAGATGATCTTCTCAAGTTCCGCCGAAGTCCAAAGTACAAGCCCGTAACATATCTTCCAAGGTCTGAATGGTTCTCTCTGATTGTCCGTCCGTCTGCGGATGATAGACTGTACTGAACCTCAACTTAGTACCCAAACTTTGATGCAAACTTCGCCAAAAGTGAGAGATGAACCGTGTGTCTCGATCTGATACTATGCTGACTGGAACACCATGCTGCCTTACAATCTGCTTCATATACATTTCTGCCAGCTGCTCAGTAGACTGTCCTACTCTGAAAGGAAGAAAATGAGCAACCTTCGTGAGCCGATCCACGATTACCCAAACTGCGTTTCGACCGGTCGGAGATCTAGGTAAACCGGTCACAAAGTCCATCGTGATGTGATCCCACTTCCACTCCGGAATAGGAAGCGGCTGTAACAATCCTGCTGGTCTCTGCTGCTCTGCCTTCACTTGCTGACATACCAAACATTTGGATACGAACCTCGCTATCTCCCTCTTCATGCCATTCCACCAAAAGTGCTGCTTCATATCCTGGTACATCTTTGTGCCTCCGGGATGAATGGAATAAGGAGAACTATGAGCCTCTGACATAACTTCTTGTCGAAGGTCTCCACCTGGTACACAAAGACGGTTTCCGAACCTAAGTGTACCATCCTCATGGATTACTAACTCCTTCCTGAGACCTGACTCACACTCTGATCGAAGCTTCTGGATCCGCGGATCCTCTACCTGGGCTGCTCTGATCCTCTCTACTAAAGTAGACTGAATCTGTAAACTGGCCATAACTCATGTATCTTGTGGCAAGATCACTTCAATTCCCATTTCCTGAAGGTCTTCCAAAATATGCCTTTGCGAGGTTAAAACGAATGCACCACCTCTCCTGCTCAAGGCATCTGCTACCACATTTGCCTTGCCTGGATGATACTGAAGATTTACATCAAAGTCCTTCAGTAACTCCAACCATCTTCTCTGTCTCATGTTCAGGTCCCTCTGGGTAAATACATACTTTAAGCTCTTATGATCAGTGTAAATCTCTACTCGATCCCCATATAAATAGTGCCTCCATAACTTAAGCGAAAATACTACTGCTGCTAATTCCAGGTCGTGGGTCGGATAGTTCTTTTCATGGTCCCGAAGCTGTCGAGATGCATATGCTATCACCTTACCATGCTGCATCAATACACACCCAAGTCCCTTTCCGGATGCGTCACAATACACTGTAAACCCTCCCGATCCTACTGGAAGTGTCAAGATCGGGGCTGAGATTAATCTCTTCTTCAACTCTTCAAATGATGTCTGACATTCTGCTGACCAAACAAACTCTACATCTTTATGCGTCAAACGCGTCAAGGGTGCCAAAATCCTGGCAAAATCTGCCACGAACCTCCGATAATAACCTGCCAATCCCAAGAAACTGCGCACTTCTGCTACCGTCTTCGGAACTGGCCAATTCTCTACTGCCTCAACCTTCTTCGGATCTACTGACACTCCTGCTCCAGAAATAATATGTCCCAGGAACGAAATACAATCCAACCAAAACTCATATTTACTAAGCTTCGCATAAAGTTGGTGCTCCCTCAAGGTCTGCAAAACTGTCCGAAGATGTTTCTCATGTTCTTCTTCACTACTGGAATAAACGAGGATGTCATCTATAAACACTACTACAAACTTATCCAAATAGGGTAGAAAGATGTGGTTCATCAAGTCCATGAACACGGCTGGGGCATTAGTCAATCCAAATGGCATCACCAGAAACTCATAATGTCCATACCGCGATCTAAATGCTGTCTTAGGTATGTCCTGCTCCCGGACCCTCACTTGATAATATCCAGATCGAAGATCAATCTTAGAGAAGACGCAGGCCTTACTCAATTGATCAAATAAGTCATCAATCCTTGGTAATGGATACTTGTTCTTCACTGTTACTGCATTCAACTGCCGGTAATCAATCCACATTCGCGTCGATCCATCCTTCTTGGGTACTAAAATCACCGGTGCTGTCCAGGGTGATTCACTGTCTCGGATAAACTGCTTCGCCTTCAGTTCTTCTTCATGCTGGTACAACTTGTCCAACTCTGACTGCGACATCCTATAAACTCTGCCGACTTTAGGCTCCGTCCCAGGATTCAACTCAATGCAAAATTCCACATCCCTTACCAGTGGTAAACCTGGAAGCTCATCTGGAAATACATCAAGAAACTCTCTGACCACTCTTGGAATCTGCTCCTGCTCTGCCAATGATTCTGTAATGATGCCCTTGGGTCGATCCTCCAATGATCGAACAAAGACGAACTCCTCAATGCCAGGTACATTAAATACTACCCTACCTCTCCGACAATCTATAGTCGCATGACTGTCTCTCAACCAGTCCATGCCTAGGACAACGTCAAAGTTGCCCATAGGGAACTCAATCAAAGATGCGGGCAATAATCGCCCACTCACTACGACCGGACACGCTAGGCATACCCTGCTAACTCCTACGAGCCCATTACCAGTGAGTATATTCATCCTCTCTGGCAATGTCTCGAACTCCAATCCAATACGTATCGCAAATCGTGCAGATATAAAAGAGTGGGTAGCCCCCGAATCAAACAATGCTACTGCAGGAAAAGAGGTAACAGAAATATTACCTGCAACCATGTCGTCTGAAGCTAGTGCATCCTCCAGTGATAAGGTGAAGGCCTGGCCCTGGCCTTGCTGAGCTCCCTGGTGCTGCCTTCCTCGACCATGCTGTTGCTGTGGCCTTTGCAGGCCTTCCTGGTTCTACGCCTGGCGAAACATCTGAGCCTGTGTCGGTAGACGCTGGGCTAGCGGCCTTACGGCCAATGTTGGTCCTCGATTCGGTGCTGCCCCCGGAGCTGGCAACGCCGGAAACTGCTGAACTGGCCCTCCTGGCCTCTGCATCATAGGACAATTGGCAATCCTGTGGTCTGGACTGCCATACCTCATGCACAATTTGTTAGCTGAACAACACACATCCCTAGTGTGCCCTCCCTTTCCACAGTAAGTACATCCAATGGGCGCCCCCTGGCGCTGCTGCTGGTTCCTCTGCGGCTGATGTCGAGCTGGTACTGTTATTTCTGATACTGCCGTCCTCCGCGGCGCTCCTGACTCATGAATACGGATGCCGGGTGCTGGCATCGATGTTCGCTGCACTGCTCCTCCGCCCCTACTCTGGGGATGTGACCTCTTCTGGCCCCCATGTCGTGTCACCAACCTTTGTTGGGTGAGTTCATGCCTCCGAGCAGCCGTTAAAACGGCGTCAAAAATCTGATAGTCGTGCCCTTCTACTAGCTGTAGAATCTCCAAATGAAGTCCCTGCTGGAATCTCATAGCCTTCTCTGGCTCTGTAGCCACCATCGTTGGTGCAAACCGACTCAGTCTGCAGAACTCTGCTGCATATCCATCCACCGTCTTACCAGCCTGCTTGAAACTGATAAATCTCTGTTGTAGCTCATACCGCGCTACCACGCCAAAGTACTTGGCCTTGAATCTGGTGCTGAAGCTATCCCAAGGAACAGGACGCCTCATTCCAACCTCTTCCGATGCCCACCAGTCGCGGGCGAGATCCTGAAGTAACAGTCTGACCTGGTCAACCTTCTCTTCTGCGGGAACCTTAGCTGCAGTCAAAATGGCCTCAGTATCCTGAAGCCATGCATCCGCCGTGATGGCATCCTCCGTGCCGTCAAAATATCTCGGATTAAGTCGACAAAACCTCCCTGACGCTCCCGAATCATTTCTGACACTTCTCTCAAGGGCTAATTGTAACCCCTGATTCAATAGCACATTCTGTTCCTGCTGCTGGGTCTGCTGTTGCTGATGGGCTGCCACCTGACGCTGCTGAGTGGCCAGGAATCCCCGGATGACCTCCAGGAGTGCTGCAGCATCAGGTACTGTCGTCGCTGCCGGTACCGCAGGGGTTGCGGGAGTTTCTAGAACCTGCAGCTCCACTGGCTCTGATATCACTTCCACTCGGATCTGGTCGGGAGAAGGCATTCCTTCCGGCTGTTGTCCCGTCGAGCCATGCTCTACTGGACGTTCCTCCATGTTGGCCTCACCAGCTACTGAGAATGAAGCACCACTATAGGAAAAGATACATGATATTTAAATGACAGGACGATGAAGATTCGAGGATGCAATTCAAGTTATCAATCAAGATGAGGAAAGAGAAATTGAGGCAAGAGATTCAAAGGGAACAAGTTTTGATTGAGACTCCTATAATAATAACACCCCACAAGTCTGAAAATCAGACCTGCATGGGCCACCAATAAAACCTTGTCACGCTCCAGTACCGAAATACGGAGACAGACTAGGCCAGCTACTCCATACGAGGTATATAAACGTCATACGGCGATCGTGGCTGTCAAGAGACAAGGGGGTGCATGCTACAATCAAGTCTCCTATGGTCTCACAGAGCATCTAGGTCTCAATCAATCAAACAAGAAGCAGTAAATAATGATCATATAAGATAAAGCAGTAAGGCGTCCCCGACGCATCATCAAAATGATCATGGGGATCTAGCTTTATAAGTTAGCTAGCCCAGAGAGTCATAGGTACATAATTGTTTTCAGCTGCAGTCTGATTTAATTACAAATTATGCAAGACAAAATATCCAGATTAGCCGGCTAACAGGTGCCGGTGGCTAAACGCCAGAACATAAGTAAAGATACTAGAGTGGTGAAGAAGAAACCCACTCGAGTCCCCCGTCAGCCATGCTCCTAGTATGCACCATTGACGTCGGGGAAGAAGTTTGGATCCTCAGGCGCTGCTACGAGATCTGGCCAAACAAAACCAGCGGGTCAGCCCCGAATAGCAAGTACCACAAGGAAGCACAAAAGTGTGAGATAAAACCCAAGCAAATAATAATAATAATACTAGTAATAATAAAAGCTTCCGGTCGTAACCTCGGTCCACAGCCTGTCCTAGCACGATAGTCCAACCCAACAACCAAACAAGGACATGGGTTGGACCACGCACCATGACAGTCCATGTCCCTTGGCTACTAACGGAAGTTATAAGGCACAGTCAAGTCATTTTTCAAGCGGCCATTCATTCATGCGGCTTTCTATATTTGGCAGAGTTATTCCCGCGATAATGATTAAAAGGAATCCTCAGATCGTGTCAACCCAGCAGGGCTAGCCAAACCATAAGACATATAGCACATTGATTATGCACCGGTCCCCCGGAGGGCTACCGCGCTAAAACATATAACACATAGCTCGTAGGAGTCGGATATAGCCATCCGCTATAGGCGAGTGAAACCATATCCGTGGTGGCCAACCCGACACGTCAGGACTGGTCCTGGGGTGGCTAGTATGGCACGATCTCGGGATTCTTCCCACCCAATGCATCTACCAAGTTAGTTGCCTAGTTAATCCCTAGGTTATTCTCGGAGTTCACATGTCGTGGTCACATGCTCACTCTCCTATATGTCGTACATTGTACGAGTACTCCAAGAAGTGATCCTTACGGGCTCATAGAGTCATACGTATGTACCCCCTTCTTGGTGTAATGCGACATACAACAATGCCACGTCATTGCTACTGACCAATTGCTATGTAAATGCTGGACTCTTGGAGGTACTGACAGGTATCACATAGGAACACTTAGCACATAGGATAGCACATTGATGCTCACATAGATTGTACCTTAGTACACACATAGGGTTATCCAGCATACGTATAGGAGTTAGATCAGGAATGAGGACCAAAACACAAGAGAAAAATAGAACAAGAAGGTACTATGCACTTAGGGTGTGAAGAGCTCGCTAGTCATGAAGATTCTTGAAGCCAAGACAAAGATCTACAACTTTCATGTTGGGAGTTAGGAGAAATTCTGGCCACAATTCAGCCAAATAGGACTTAAAATAGCCAAAAACAGCCAAAATAGGCACTATGCGGCACTATTCTGCACTATGCGGCACTATTCAGCACTATGCGACACTATGCAGCATTCTTATGCGGCTCGGCACTATGCGACACTATGCAGCATCCTCATGCGGATGCGGCACTATGCAGCATCCTCATGCGGCTCGGTACTATGCGGCACTATGCAGCATCCTCATGCGGCTCGGCACTATGCAGCACTATGCAGCATCCTCATGCGGTTCGGCACTATGCGGCACTATGCAGCATTCTTATGCGGCTCGGCACTATGCGGCACTATGCAGCATCCTCATGCGGCTTGGCACTATGCAGCACTATGCAGCATTCTTATGCGGCTCGGCACTATGCGGCACTATGTAGCATTCTTATGCGGCTCGGCACTATGCAGCATTCTTATGCGGCTCGGTACTATGCGGCACTATGCAGCGGCACTATTCATCGTCCCTGCCAAAATCAGGACTGATGACATAGAAAATATTCAAATATTGTTTTGGCCATAACTTCCTCAAAACAAGTCGAAATCTAACTTTTCAAAGGTCAAAATTGTGTAGAATCAAATTTCCATGTGAATACATAAAACCCTAGTTTTAGAAAATAACCAAGTTTGGTAGATCAAAACCATGTGAATACATAAAACCCTAGTTTTAGAAACTTAGATCTACACCAAACTAGCCATTAAAATCAAAAACTCCAAGAACTAAACTTGTAGAGAATGAAGAGAAGAACAATATAGACAAAATAATATCAAAAGAAAAATCTAAAATGAAAAATGCACAAATCTCTACTTTTGAGCAAGTTATACTTGCCTAAGGATGGTGGTTGAGGAAAATAAATGGAGGAGTGAATGAGGAGAGAGAGTGGGGAAGAGTATATAAATAGGGGTTAGGTTGGATTAAGAAAACCTAACCTCTAAACATGCTCTAACCATTCCACTAATGACATGCTTAAAACTACATGCAACCATTAAATAATAATAAATAGAATTATGCAGATGCTAAATACGGGATACCAACTACAGAATTCATGAAAGAATACATCTATTGGGATCGGGGAGTGACAGTTTAAAAAAATAAAGAAGAAAACCCTTAACTCACGAGATTTTCCAAAATCTCGTGAGCTAAGAAACTCAAAAAAAACCCGACCCCTGTTCTATCCGACCGCGACAGAACTTCTCGAGATTTGATTGAATCAAATCTCAAATCCTCATCTGCATCAATCTCCAATTCCTTACGAACCCTTCCCCATCTGAATCCCAATCAATATACGAATCCCTCCATCCTAATCCCGAACAAATTCGAGTTTTAACTCGATTTTTCTTAACCGAGTATATAACGGCTATGCGAAAGTTTTTGAGAAGAACCCTAACGAAGTATACTTGAAAGAGAGAGAGAGAGAGACCCTCCATCCCAAAGCCTCGCTGACACCCTTGTGCGCCCTACAGACCGCCTGCAGCCATCGTATATTTGCCAAAATGCCGCTGAGGTCGCCAGAACCGAGCACAAATAGGGCCCCCCGTTTCTAGAACACCGCCAAGTATTCAACTTCTCTCCAACTTTTCTTCGATTCTACTCAATAAGTTTTTGATCTAGAAAATCCTAGGTAAAGCCTATATGACCCTCTCTGAACCCCTTCTAAGGTATTTTGTTATAGCCCATTAAATCGATCAGAAACTTGACGAAAAGTCGAGCAAAAATCTGTCGAGAACAGAGCATTAAGGTTGCCCAAACCCCCAACTTGGAAGCTAGTTTCTAAACTATATATTAGGGGTTTTGATAAACTAATTCAGGATAGGCGTAGATAACATATACATGAATAATACCCCTCTTGTAGTTTTTGATTTCATTAAATTAATGCAAAGTTATTCATCTTCAAATACTTGTAAAAACTAGTTTGACAAACATTAAAATTCAGAAAACTCTTCCCGATACGGCATGCAACCTGACAAACTGGGCATCCTGGTCACAACCCATAAGCATCGAAAGGTGCGTATGGATGTTGTCGACGTGTGGGAACTGACGGAACTTAATTTCGTTGTGCATGGGCAACAAAATCAGTGTGTATCACGATACCCCCTATCAGCCACTTTGGAAACTAAGTCATAACTTCATTTATAGCACTCGGTTCGTGACAAAAATTATGCCAATAGGACCGTATCGATTTTTTGGTCCTGTATGCCAAGTTAGGTCTGATTCTGTCAAGGTCGACCGGAACGTCTTTTTGGCAGTCCCCGACCAAATCCAACGGGCAATTTTGTAGACGGTTCATCAAAATCCAAAATTGGACATACCGTTAAGTTTGCCTCGTCAAATTGAATCCGCAGACATGTAGTTTAACCACTTTAGAGACCATAGGCACTGACACACTTTTCGGTGTAAAACGGATCCAACGGCGGACATCGTTTTGACCCACAATTATGTTTTTGCCCCCATGTCCAGAATTGGACTTTTGGACAGGTGATTCATGATATATCTTTTACACCAAGAACGTTCTTGATGTTTGTTTCAGCATCCGGAGCCGTTAGCGGATTGTGACTTCTTTTGGCTGACGATTGACTTTTGGATTGCTACTCTTCGCACCACCCTCAGGCAAGATACCTTGCCACCATACTCTATGATTACTTTACTTTATTTTTCAGTTATTTATATTCAGTCTTATCTATATGCAGCATGTTTTATATTACAGTGCGTCCAAGTCACACTTGGGTACAAGCGACTGTATCGGTCATTTTTTTTATTTTTGTTCTATTCTTTGCATTGGCTTAGCTCTAGCGACCACCTATTGGTGATGAGGTATTGGTATATCTCATACGACCTTTACACATACTTTAACACGTATTGTGAGTCACATATAGGACACGTATATCACGCCCCGCGCCCGTAGGAGCGATCGTCCTCGCTAAGGCGTGATGCCCTACGAGCCTAGATTGCGCTCGTACAAGACAGGTTCCATAACGGCCGATTATAGCAGCTACAATGGGGTCGTCGCACAGAAGTCGCAAGCAGAGACATTGAAGAATAGCAGCAAAAATTTAAAATAAAACACAAGTCATTCATAAGATGCATTTTATTGATATTGGAACAAAGATTACAAAGGAGCACAAGGCCAAGATTACAATCACTCAAGCTCACTCTTATCACATTACAAGTCAATCAGCTCTCTCTCATCTCTCAATAAAAGTCTTGAACCAGCGGATGCTTCGGAGAGGCGATGTCCATACATTATGTCCCGTATAAGTCTTGACTCCACGCGACCGTACGCCACGAATCGCCAAGGAACTCCGTGCCTCGACGCATCCAAGCGAGCTTCGTACCATGAGATTTACCTGTGCCTGCACATAAAAACTGTATGGGTGTCAGCACTCAACTGTACTGGTGGAATAAGCTCCTCGCCCACCCATACAAAACCAACACATTTGATTTAATTTGTGCAACATAGTCCTTTATGATTGTCTTTCTACTCTTGTCTTAGTATCAGTTTTAGGATAGACGCTTTGGCCTATTCATGTCTTTAGGCTATCCCGTGCTCGAAACAACAACGATAACTCATACTTTGCCGCTAGACCCTTCTCGTAACAACAACGTTAACCTATCAAGTCGTGCTTGCCTTACGTCCCATAATCAGCGACGCAACTACACGATGGGACTCCATTTGAATGTTACCGTGCTACAAGTCCTTATTAGGGCCGTGCCTCGTAACTCAGTGAGACTTAACCATATCGTCGCCTCGCGGCCCTTGCTACTTTAATCACCAACTGACCCAATCGAGACTTGTGAACTTAGTATCACTTAACCAACTTTGTCTTGCAGCTATTCCTGACTTAAACTCGAACAACTCAAACCCAACTTATACAACTCTATCCAACAACTTAAGACTCGACGCCACATCTCGTGCCGAAGCACGGTGTCTACGTTATAGCCAAATCTTAGGCCCAAACGTTGTCTTCTGATCGTGCACATGTTCAACTCGATTCAATCCAAAGGCACACCTACGGATTGCCGCCATGCCGACCCATTTATATGAAAGGTCACTAGCATCACAAGCTATCATGGATGTATAGTTTTGTTAATCGGGGTCCTTTCAATGCAAGTAGCTAGTTCCGTTACAAGTTCTCGCTTAACCTGTGCTAAAACCTTATGCACCACTATACCCTATTTCCTCCTAGGTCGAGTCGGTCCCGTGGCCCTGGGTTACCGCTCGAGGAACCATCACCCTTGTCGACAAGTTGTCCATGACCATGCAAGACTCGACTCGAACTGACGTCTCACATAGTTATCCTTCTTTCCAGTGTTGCCATCTCTTTCAAGACCAAGTTCAAGACTTCCATCCTTGAGATCTCTCGACGACCAACGGTCGTGAGGTTTCTTCCTTGATGCCCTATCCTATATTACTCAACTTAGGAACGACTATTTGATAGCCCTTTTTTTTTCCATAACTCACTTTGAATCAACCGTGGCTCGTGCCTTAAAAATACTAAGTCCGTGGCATCGTGCCTTAAACCAACTTGAACTCTATGTGACAATACCGCCCAACACATACTCCATATGACTAGCTTTGAGACCGTAGGACTTCTTGGCTATACCCAGCCGTATAGCTCGTAGGATCTTGCTTGTTATTACTCTGATAGCCTAACATAACTTTTGCCTAATTTAATCGTGCAACAACTTGACGAGCAAAGACTACATCAAGCCTTACATCGTGGAAACGTGCCGTACACGCGTTTGACTTTGAACAACCAAGTTCTTTAGGTGCCTAGACTTATGGGACAAGCCGTGCAATACAACTTAACCCGTCGCAGAGCAAAGGTTATGCCACGCCTTGGGCGATGGGACCGTGTATGCTTTATCAAGCGTTATGTGGGCGACGCCTATGACTTAGGTTAACTCTTAGCTTTATGGCGAAGACCAACTTTTCCTTCATCCAAGCCATGGGATGAAGGACCGAGTGTCATTTTCAAAGCACGCCGTGCACCAACTCTAAGCCGACCGTTGGACCTATCCATATTCTAATTCAATTCAACCCGTCGGGATTATTCCCTTATCTATGTGGATTTGTCTTCTTTTTATTATCAAGCCTACTTGTGCAAATTGAAATCATATGATTTATTATGTGAAGGCTAAGATGAGGCGAGTTCACCGAAACTACCCCACCTGAGCGAGGAGTCGCCTCGATCGAGCGGGCCTTCGAGTAGCCGTTGTATGGCTAAGTCCGAAAGCCGTTGGCATTTCGATTCTTCTGATTGACTGAGCAGGACGGGGCACTACAACGTACTCGTGTAGTCGGCCGGCCACCGATACGTATGAGACATACGACGGTTAGAAGTAACTGCTAATAGAATTACATGCTAGTGGACTTGACAGTTGCTAGAGGTTCATATGAGTCATGGATGTGACTCCACTAGGCATTGCGTGGGGAGAACAGTTCCCTGATGTATGGGCCACTTATATACTTACTATTGTACTTGAAGCTCCGTAGGAGACGCAGCTCCACCCTACTATTACGGATTCCCTTTGACGTTCATGGAACATTATGGACGTTTCTATTACTGATTCCCTCTGACGTTCACCGAGCATTATGGACGGAGGCACTTGGTTCCCGAAGGAAAGGGACGATGCCACTGCTATATTGCCCGAGTGCCCATATGTGAAGGTTATTCTTAATTGCATATTTACTATAGAATAGTTAGGCACCCTACTACATGCATCCTTCTTTTGTTTATTATATATCACAGTTTATGCGGCATGTTGTTTCCTTGTATCTTGTTACGTCCCTCTGAGGACCTGGTGATCTCTCCAGGTGTGTGCTTTCATGTCTTTTTACATGTGCTCTAGACAAGATCGTGGTCTTTCTTTTCTATCGAGAAGGCTTGCTCTTGGATCGTTCATTGCTACTTTTATCTATCCTTTCCTTGTATTGTTCTTCTCATTTAAATGGTTGGTAGTGGATCTGTCTCCGCCCAACTTTTGTATAAATGATAAATTCAGAGGTGATTTTATTATACATTTATTTTCTTATGGTGGATGAGATTAGTTGTCATGGTTTACTGCATTTACAACTTATGTATACATACCAGGATTCCAAATATTGGAGTATACTTCGTATGTATGTAGTTGACTTGTCTTCGAAGTTAGTCCTAAGTATTTTGGGAATGGGGCATTACAAGGTAGCCTAGCAGCATGTAAATAACATATTAGATTCATTGTTTACTCTAGAACACTATATAACCTGTAAATTCTCATAATAGGTCTTTATGACTCCAGTTCGGATACTGTTACATATCAGTTGCTCAGGATATTAGGCGAGTACATTCTCTGTTAGTTTTCATTCATCGTAGTATTTATATTGCCTGCTCTAGACTAATTTACTTAATGCTGACACATTGTTAACACAGACTAGAACTATATGGATCTTTTCATGAGACATTATCCCCTTAACGGTTACATCGGGTATTTCATGTTCATGTACTTCATCATGTACATCTTGTACTCCTTGTATTCGTATTATTCATGTATACTCATGTGCTCTTATGTACGTTCATGTGCTCCCATGTACTCTCATGTGCTCTTATGTACTCCCATGTTCTCACATGTATAGAAGCATGAAAATTTTAGCAGTCTTGACAACCATGTGCCCAAGCCAGAGAAGTCATATGCACCCAAGCCAGAGAAGTCATATGCGCCCAAGTCACTAGAGAAGTGATATGCGCCCAAGTCACCAGAGAAGTCTTATGCACCCAAGTCACCAGGGCGAGCTATACGCCCATTCGCCCACTCTAGGCTCCTCCAGAAGGGGCGCATAGCCCTGTTTCAGGTTATGCGCCCAAGTCAGAACATCCTCCGACTCAGTCAAACCCACGATCAATCGTGTACCGAAGCATACGGCCACGTCAGTCTCCACGAGCAGTCGTGCACCGAAGCATGCAGCCACATCAACACCACGATCAACCCACGATCACGCAGTCTGCATGCGCCTACACTATATGCGACTAAAGCAGGACCATGTGCCCACATGAAAACCAGTATGTTTTTTCGTGTGGGCACATAACATCATTTCAGCACGGAAACGACTATAAAAAGGTGTCTCATACCTCTTCAAAGCACATAACGGAGAGCATTTTCAAGAGCCAAATTGCTGCACTTCTTGCCAGTGAGCTGAAAGTTAGCAATTTTCTTTGGTTTTCTTCCACTTTTGTAATCGGAGTATCAACGGAGTAAAGGAGCAACTGTTGCTCGATCTCCATCGTCCCATTCTGCAGAATTCTTTTTGTACTCGAGGATCCTCAGTGCAGGATCTCTCAGGCGTACTTGATTTGTGATGCCTTGCGCTAATAAGAAAAGACAGCGTTTCTTCTTCTTCTTTTTTGTGTGTCCACAAAAATAGCGACTCTGCTGGGGACTACCTTTTCCTCTAACGAGAAGGTGGTGATGCAATCTGATACCGACAAATGGGGAGCACTCAGAAGATGTTGATCGTGAAGTTCAATCAGCAGGCGTTCAAAGAGATGCTCTCGAGGGACGGCTCTACTCCCTCAAAATCAGTGAAGCCAAACAAGTCTTGCAAGACTTGGCTTACGAAGGCTCATGGTGCATATCCTGTCGGTGTCGTAGAAGATATACGACCGAAGTACTTTGCCACGTGGGTACATAGAGCTCCTCTGTGGGCGTATGGCTCTGCCACAGAAGCTCCACAAATGAAGAAGGCTTATACCGTTCCGGGCTCTACTAGCCCAACGACTTCTCTCTTGTGTAACAAATAACAGAGTGTTCAATGCTCGAAACTTGGCAAAGAAAACACTACGATGCCAAGAATCGAAGTGTTCGACACTCTCGACAAACACAGCGAGGCTCATAAACAAAGAAGGTGAAGCTGGAAGAAAACAGCGCCGCTTCACCAAGCATGCGCCCAAGAGGGTGTGTGGGCACAAAACTCTGGCCAGAAGACTTATGTCTTCGATAGATTATGCATTTAGGGTCATGCTCCCAAGGCTATGCACCCAATATCTACTGACCCATACTATGCGCCCACATCGAGGAAGCTTAGGCATGCTGCCAAGACTTCTGGAAAGCATGCGCCCAAAGGCAGACTCCAGGGTCTATGCGCCGACAGCAAAAAGACAGGCCCCAACGCGTATAGCACGGGTCTGTCTTCAAGTTCATCATAGAACTTAGGTATGGGGGTTGCCCCTACACGTGAACTAAGTCCCGATGCGCCAACTCTCCTTACAAATCCATATGCAAAGCTCGGCGATGCATGTGACATGGGTTTTAAGGTAAAACTTTCTTCCGCTGACTTACGCGACATGATAAATCATAAGCATAAAGCGAGGGAGGATACAACAATTCATGGCGTACATCCGTGCACCAATATTGTCATCAACAGTTGCTGCTCCAAACCAACGAGAGTGCCTCAGAGGTAGTCCATGTTTCGACGACTGTATTGATCTGACGATGAAAAGCTGTTACATGTTTCATCCAACATAGCTTCATGGGGTCTCCCTTACGGGAGCACCAATCAAAGAAGGTGGACCACGAACCCAACTTTCTCTCTCAGTTTCGCGAACAAAAGAAGAAAAAGTCTGCCAACAGATAGCCAGCAGGCTGTCACATTTGAAGGAGTCTATATGGGTACTCGGTCGAGGACGAGATTCCGTATAGATAACGAGGACTCCCAAGCTGGGGGTAGTATTCCATCAGAGTCTGAAGAAGATGACCTTCACACCGGGGTAGCCTTCCAGATGACAATGATCTCTCTGAGTCTAACGGCGACTATCTACCTCCCCTACCTGAAGATGAGAGACTTTTTAACTCAGAGACAGACAGTATCAGCACCAGTTGTACTGGTTCCTCTGTTCATTCTAGCATGTTATCTACATACATGGCGGATGGCGAGAGACTTGAAGAAGTCAGTAATCAGACCAAAAAATGGCTAGAGGGTCTTGAAACAGCATTTGCCAGGATCACTGATATGCTTACCAGTGTCATGGCGGTCCAAGTTGCTGGGCTATTCCTCCACCTCAATAAAATTTCTCAGCACACGGTAGTCCGGCTCATAGCAACAACCCTCCTTTACTACAGAAGGAGTATCATTCCGTTGCGCCTCCTCCAAATCTTGTAAATGCTGAAGGTGGTTCTTCACCAACAACGCCTGACAACCGACAACAGCCATTTCTTAACACCTGCTCAATCAATAGGATGCAATTGATTCTCTTATTGCCCATTTTGACACCATCTCACACAAAGACGAGCTTCAAAAGATAGAGATATCTCAACCCTATCCTCCTGAATAGGAGAATGCTACTTGCCCTCCTAACTACAAGCCACTGACGCTAAATTCATTTGACGGGATGACTTCTTCTCATCAACACATGACATACTTCAACATGCAGACTCTACACTTACCCAGGTTCTATCCGTTCTTGTCAAAGCTGTTTATTAGCACCTTAAAGGCGGTAGTTTTTGAATGGTTCTGCAGTCTGTCTGATGGTTGTATCAATTCCTTTAAAGACTTCGAGAGGTTATTCTTCAACAGGTTTTATGAGAGTGGCATGCACGTTAGTATGTCCACCTTCATCGAGTCCAAGCAAAGGAGGACTGAGTCTGTCATTGCTTTCATCGAACGCTTCAGGCGACTAGCATTGAAGATGCCCTTCGGTATACCAGACTCTTAACTTATGGATGCTTGTCGACATAACTTTTTTCCTACAGTGAAGTTCTGTCTGGGTATACATAAGTATGATACATGGCCCACTATCATTCGGGTCGCTGATGCTGCTAAAAACGACGTCCCTAATCTGGAATTATTGGGGTTGAAAACACCCAAATCTGAAGACAAAGGCAAGCTCCCTCAAACTATCCCTGTCCGTGGAGGTAAAGGGAAAGAAGTCTTGAAGGTCGACACTTCCAAGGGAGCTTCCAATTCTTAGAGCGCTCCTGACAAACCTAAGGAGACTTTCTCCTTTGACGAGGACGATGTTATTACCATTTTTTACACATTGACGAAGGGTAATAAACTGACATTGCCTCCACCACGACGTCCAGCGGAGGCGAACCAACTCAACGATCCTAAGTACTCTTTTTATCATTAGTACGTGTACCACTTTACCAAGGATTGCATCGTCCTGAATAAGAAGATACAACAGCTTATCGACAGCCAAGTGATCAACCTCGAAGCTGAAGACAAGGTCGTATCTTCTAACATGATCTCTCTTTAATTTGGTGACTTTCCTCCCACAGAAGTCCCAGACGGCGTAGTCCCAATCCCCAAAGCAATAATGAAAGTCGTCAACCTGCCGCCAGCTCGCAACTCGACCTTGGTGCCACTCACGACTGAATGTGGCAAGATCATGTGGGTCCATCCGGACCTTATGCAAGAAATAACACAGGGGGTGGTATCTCCCAAAGTAAACAGGGGCAAGAAATACAAATTATATTATATGGTGTCTTCACCCATTTACGAAGATCTATCTGGCGAGACACGATCTGGGAAGGCTTACCTACGGACTTATGACCCTGCACAAGAAGAAGCAGTACCTTCTCAAGCTCCTGCTGCCCCTATAAGTTCAGAAGCCGGTCCGTCTAAGCCTTCAACTACCGACAAAGCCAAGCAGAAGGAGACGCGGTTTGACAAGTCTCTGAAGGCGCCAACTCCCTAAGGCATGGATCGGCCTTACAACTTTGACATACTGGCACAGCTGGGCAATACACCTGCCAGGTTGTCTCTGTTCGATCTATTGTGACTCTCCAAAGAAATGCGGAAGGCCTTAAGTAAGGTATTACTACATGCCGACTCTTATCTCGCTGAAGTCAAAAGCCCCTACTGAAGATCCTGTCTCCTAACCCCACTGCCACAGTACTATGGAAGTGGTGCCCAATATCACTTTTTCACAGGAGGACATGCTACTCAAAAATAATCGACATGACAGACCTCTATACTATACAGGGTATATCGGGGCGATTAAGGTGGATCGGATGCACATCGATCCAGGTTCCTCCCTCAGCATCATTCCTAGAAGTTTACTCCAAATTCTAGGAATCTCTCTGCATAAGCTATCTGCAACCAATACAACTATCATGGCTTTCAATTCTAGGAGAAGCCACTCGCTGGGCAAGATCCGTCTCAAGTGCCAAATTTGTGATCTTCGAACAGAGGTTTCTAGCTATGTAATCGACGCCAATGTATCCTACAATATCTTGTTGGGACGACCGTGGATACACAAGAATATGATCGTTCCTTCCACACTTTACCAGTACTTCAAGTACGTCAACAGCGATGGCATCGTGAAGATGGAGTTTGCCGATATCAATCCTTTTAAAGGCATTGAAGCCTACTATGGAGATTTGGTACTTTGCCAATCTTATCCCTCCAAGGATGACGGCAACGAAGCTGACGATGAAGCTGAAGTGAGTTCATCCTCTAGCGATGGTCCCCTGATTATCTGAGTCAAAGGACGTACTACTTTAAAAAGTACTCCAAAGCCTCTCATAATCTGGGTTAAAAAGAAGAATCCTGATAAAGTCAAACCATTGACCATCACTCTCCGCAAAATACTTCGGGTGAAACCTGCTGAAGGTCGTCCTCCCAATCCTGAAGAGTTACCCTATGCGGTAAACTTGGCCAAGGCTGTGGCTCCTGTTCCAGACAATGATCCTCTCAATGAGTATATCAATACTCATAATAATGTACCTTCAGTGGATGATGTTATCCCTAAAGAAGAAGTTAGTATTTTCTAAGTAAAGGTTTATCTTTGAATTACTCCGATGTCTACCAACACTACACCATAATAGGCGATTACCCACGGTTATTACCGTTACAATTATTTTTCGTCACGGTAATAACCGTTACTAGTGGGGCGTGGTTAATATTTAGTCACGGTAATAACCGTGACAAATATTTGTTTTGATCACGGTTATAACCGTGATAAATATTTGTTTTGGTCACGGTTATAACCGTGATAAATATTTGTTTTAGTCACGGTTATAACCGTGACAAATATTTTTGGTGGTAGCGGTTATAACCGTTAGAGAAGTCCATTAATTGTCACAGTTATAACCATTACAATTTGACTATTTAAATTTAAAAAACAACTACATTCAACTGGTAACTAAACAATAAACAACACATATCCAATTTCATAATATTTCACTTTTATAATAATTCAACCATTCAAAACCAATAACTAAACCACGAAATTTTCAATAACAATTCCGAGCCAGTAACTAAACCACATAATTTGCAATAACAATTCAACCATTCCAAACTAGAAACAAAACCACATAATTTCGAATAATAATTCAACCATTCAAATTAGTAATTAAACCACATAATATTTGATTAATAAGCAACTAAACCACAGGATGTTCAATAGCATCCATACATTAATATTTTAATAAGGAAACATTCCATGGTATAGTGATCATCAAATGCCATGTCTTCAGCTGCTCTTAGAATATCATGCTCATTCTCTAGTTTCTGAACTTCCATCCTCTTGGCATGGTTTTGCTCCATTAACATCTTTTCTTGATCTTGTAAGTTGTCAACTTCATCTTTTCCCTACAAGTAACCAAAAGATGAGGCAACTTCATCAAGAAAACTCTTTCATAAGTCACATAATGAGTATGCAATCGTGCATAATAAAACACAACTTTAATTTAAATAACTCCCAACAAGTTCAACAAGACAGTTAAATCTTATATAGATTAAAAATAAATGGGATCCTTCTACTCTTTGGATGTGAAAACCTTTCTACCTTGTCTGTACCTGAGATGTTGGCATGCCATTTACGAACTCTGTCAATAGAGAAGAAGATTTATAGTATGAAATTATGGAAAGAAAAAGATGGTTAGTTATAGAATAATCTACTGTTGCATGTTAAAAAGCTTATATTCTTGACTTCTAAAATATACAACAAAATATTACACGAATAACTACTATGTTCAAAGCAAAGGATCTAACAGGTAGATAATGCATTCTCCAAATCGATAAAGTAGACGAAGTCGCATATAGTTCAAATAAAGAACCCTCAACTTTGCTTGTAGAAGTAATCTTCACCTAGATGTCAATTATAGATGATATATTGCTGCTACTCATACAGATATTATTTGTTGCATAAATCTGAAATTATCCACAAACATTTGGACAAGGGTTTGAATACTAAATGTCAATTATACTTCAGTCCAGCAATCTTAGAAACTTTGGTGGTTCTTTGGCCAGTTTTGATTGCTTTGGTTTTCTTTGCACTAAACACTTTTTTGTTTTGTTTTATTAATGCCTGTAGTATGACAAAAAATGAAAGGAAACAAAATAAAATAAAATTATGGAACTGTATTTTCTTAGATGAGCCATTGGTTAGGAATCTGAAATAGTTCAGCTCCCACTCTACTTGCTAGCGGTTTCTCTTACACCTATTCTTACAGTATTTCACCAAAAGAGCCAACTCACCAAAATATCAATTTAACATATTTCAATATAGGATATGGTATGGAAAAACCACAAATAGAAAAAATATTTCATATTTTGAGCAGTTATTGTATTGAAATGATAATTTATGTCTTGTATTCCAACTTTGGGGGACCAGTGCTACAAAAGAATATAACGAAAACAAAGAGTTTGAGCTAAAGTAAAATATGAAGCAGCAAAAGATAATACTCGTGCATAATTATGACAGTTTGCCAAACATAATGTGGTAAATAAAAGTTATTTGCTTACAGAAGTAACAGAACCTTGATACAAAGCTTAAACATAATGCTCTATTGGGAGAATACATTTTTACACTGATGATGTGAAGTTTGGTTCTATTGTTTTTCTTCCATTTCATTTTGCAATATGCAAAGAAGTATTTGGCAGGTAAAATAGGTTTTAAACAAATATATAACATGCTTAAGTACCTCAATCCTGTCAGATGTTCAACCTCAAATTGGTTAGGAGTCAGCATAGAAGCCACTGGAACAACCTAAAGAGTAAAGGTGTTGTTATAGATGTGCAGAACAGTATAAAAAAGTTAAAACCAACAAGATTACAAGTCCACATGCGGTTGAGATTAATATTTTGAAGAAGAAAAATCACATAAAAATTTAATGAATTGGTCACTAACTTCATAATTGAACTGACTATTAAACATGTCAAGGGACCGTCCAGTGGGCAAGACACTCGTTTGAATTATAGAGTTCTTAACTTGCGTACTCCTGTAAATCTAGCAATTTTTAGTGTCCAATATAAAGTTGAATATGTAAGTATTTGATCCTCTTCTTCTTTAACAACATATGCTTTTCTATGTATTTTTAGTCCAGCACTAGTCCAATTTTATGTCTCCATATACAAATTGTTTTCAATCATGAGGACATGATGAACTTTGATTTGGTCTATTTACTGCTATTTTTGGTTTATCTTATAGATCTTTGTTCTTTCATTGTTGTTGCTTTCCATATACAAATTGTTTTCAATCACGAGGACATGATGAACTTTGATTTGGTCTATTTACTGCTATTTCTGGTTTATCTTATAGATCTTTGTTCTTTCATTGTTGTTGCTTATAACTTCTAGCGAATGTGATTTCTTTTCCGCTTTACTTTCAAAGTGTCATTCAGTTTTATGTAGGGCTTTTAGTGTCTGTCCTGTGTTTGAATTGATCCGCTGCTCCAATATTCCACTTAAACATTGTTTTACTTCCACATTGTTCCTTGTGTGTTTTTAATTTTGCAAAAATTCACTTATTGAGAACCTTTCTTCTTCTACAACTAGAATAGCAGGATCCATGCGTATAAAACTTTTCCTACTGAGTTCTTCTTTGACAACAATATATGATGATCATTTATATTTTATAGGCAGGCATGATAATCCAGCAATGGAAGAATGATAATGTTGTTGCGACTGACTTTTGAAGAGGGAATTCAAATGCTTAAGGTACATTTCTTTTGACTGATGCATCTGAGTTTTGCTGTTAGACTTTCAGGTTCTATTATATGCTAGCAGTATTTGGGTCATTGGGTGTGTCCTAGATGATGGTAGACATAAAAATGGAATACAAATGTTTTTGTACCTTAGTAAAAAATGGAATAAAAATGGCCTTTCTAGCTGGTATCATGAGGAAACAATTGTTTTAAGGATACACAGAGGCTAGAAAGATGCCACCTCTGATAGTTAATTTAGGGAGGGAGGGGTACAGGAGAAATTAACCTAGTAACTACCTTGAAGATGTCATCTATGGCAACTGTTGATTTGATTGACTGCCTTGCCACCTTTTACGTACCTCTAAGGCCTCAAGATGATCTGCTGAGCAGTGAGACCTGCTGACCCCTCACTGCTTGCTCCACCAAAACATTGTATCTTCTTCCCAGGGTTTCATCACCTTGTTAGCTGAAGATTTTATGTATAGCTCATCCCTTCACACAATGTAGAATGGCTTTGATGGTGACCTTGGCATGTCACAGTTGCATTCTGTCAGCTCGGCCCCATATTTTATGGTGCAAGTGATGGTTATTTAATGCTTGGATCTATATGGTCTTGGTTGGATAGGGTTTTAAAAATGAATGATATACCTGTTACCAGATAAAGGAGTTAAAAGCTTCATCAGGGAACATATGATATTTGATTGAGTTGAGATGAGAACTTCAGTTCAACTATGTCACAATTTAGCTTAATGTCAGGTAACATGGTTCATATTAGTTGAATCCATAAATTTCTTATAGTTGTCGCTGGTGACATTTTGAACGAATATGTCCACCCTGTTCTGACAATCTTTATTTTACAAGAAACAAAGAACAGTTGGAAGCATTAAATCATTTCGAATAGCTTATGGTAGCAACTGATAGGTGGCAATCCAAATTGCAGCAATGAAAATAATGTGGGTTGCATCCTATTTGCCAAGAACAACCTTTATAGTACATAGGTCGCGGCTCAAAGGAGAGTTCTTGCAACCCACATAGAGTACATAGGACCCTTCATATTGTTCATAAACTAATACAACAATTAAAAGTATATCACCATTTCATAAGCTTGTTGAAGCCCCCACAGGTAACTCCATCATGGTCTTGTACCACTCCTGCAATACAGCATCACAAACTTCCTATCAAAAAGCTTTACAAAGTAGAAAAGCATCATCACATTTTTCTAAACTTGCAACAGGGTATCTTCTCAAGTCAATGCCTTCACAGATTACATTTAAATTTCTACCAACCTCTTCAAGAACAAGCCATCTTCTAAACAATGCACCTTCATCTCCTTTATCACCTTCATCGAAGTCACCAAAGTAGTCGTCATCATCACCACCATCATCGCCACCATCGCCTCCACCATGAGCATTTCTCTTTCCAATATCTCTACCTCCTCCACCAGTTGCTAGCTTTAGTATTCAAAAAATATAAGTCACGAAAATGAGAATAAGAACCTTGCAGAAGAATAAAGGATTAAACTATAGGGGTATCCAACCAGAAAAATATAAAATCCATGCAACAAAAATCGACCTTTCCCTGTATGATGCATCATAATTTAATCCAACATATAGAAGCTTGTCAAAGCGACTGGGTCGAAGAAGTGCGAGATCAATAAGATCTGGTCTGTTGCTAGCGCCAATAATGAATAGATCCTGGAAATTGAAAAGGATAAGAGAAATACAATGGGACACCATTAAAATGTTCAAAAGATCTTCAAGTCATGAAAGGAGCCCGAGTGGCTTCATTTAGGCCATCAATTTCGGCAAGCTTCTGGAAGAAAGAACATTATATGTAAAAAAAAAAATATTAAATGAAGCAATAGAAGGTATTCTTCAAGAAAGCAATAACAGAATCACCTGAAAAACTATACTGTCCATAAGACCACCTGAATCACCAGAGGCTCCCTGAGCAGGAGCAATGGAATCAAGCTCATCAAAGAAAATGACACAAGGGCGTGCTGGTCTTGCCTTAAGAAATGAAAGATAAACCCAAAGTGAATGAAAGTATAGACTATAGCTGACTTCTAATTTCTAACTTCCATAAAAATGTCATACCTTCTGGAAGATGTCGCGGACATTTTTTTCTGATTGTCCTATGTACATATTTATCAACTCAGGACCCTTTATACTTAAAAAATTCAAGGAACACTCAGTTGCGACAGCTTTCGCCAACAATGTGTGGGATATTGATCAACAATTTCAATCAAAATTATCAAGCAGATATTTATTAACAATAAATAACATAAACCTTGCTCATTCTTGTATTACCAAGTAGACATTCTAAAAGACCATGTATGTAGCAAACGCCCCTTAAATGAATTGGTTTTGGCATTTTACTATCTTGTTTCACATAATTAAGTCAAAAAATCTGTGGTTCTACTTGAGAGCTCTCTATTGGATCAAGCAACTAAGACCAAAAATCCATTGGGAAGAACCTGTGCTTTTGAAGCATGTGATCCTCTTTCCCCTATTTATTTCCAACGTCATCGAAATAGTGATTCTGTAAAGCCTTTCATCATACTGCAATATAGAATTATGAAAACCCCTAAAAATCAACAAAGCCCTAAAATAGTACTACATATTTACTCCTTCAAGTATAGTTTTCTTGGCCTAAATTAACAAAGCCCTAAAACCATCTTTAGAGCTAAAGAAAGAAAGAAAAGGTGAAAAACTCTAAAATCAAAAATCAAACCCAAATCGAGGAAGTACCTGATGGCCGGCGGTGATGGCAGTCAGGGAAAGAAGAGGAAGAAGTAACTATGGCAGTCAGGGAAAGAAGAGGAATTTGTGTCGTTGTTCGCCTACGACCAAGTCTTTGTGTTCGTGTCCTCCGACAACGTCGTCCACCTCGATGACGCGTCCTTCCCGCCCTCCTCCATGGGGCAAAAAACAACACCATACTGAAAACAAGCGTCGACTCCTCCGTGGTGTAGGATCTGAAGAAGAAGAGCACAGAGTGGTGATGGCGCCGGTGATGGAAGGGTGGTGGAAGACTGATGATAGAAATGATTGGGCTGGGAAGTAACCAAACATGGAGGGATATAAAATTTAGAAGGGGGAAATTGAAATATTTGTAACATTTTTTTTCTTACATGTCACGTTTATTTCTGTTACAATAAATAAACAAAACAACAAATACGAAAAGTTTATTTTAGTAACACTTATTTAATTTTTGTCACGGTAATTACCGTGGCAATCTTGTAACAGTAATAACCGTTACGAATTAGAAAAAAAAGTGTTACAAATTGACTGTTTTGGTGTAGTGCAATCTGTAAACCAGTATATAGATAGGATATATGTTGGCCCATTGGTCATGGTCAAACATGATTTTAATAATTGATAAAACTTTGTCTCGATATACGGAACAACTCAGATGTTTATTCAAGACATTTTGGACACTGATCAAGATTGGATATCTACTCAGTTCAAGCCAGAAGCTATGTTTGCCACTCGAGACTGTATTTCTTTATGCAATATAATTTTTACTTTTATTGAGTCTAGGAATATATTGTACACCGAGTCGTACTGGCAAAATAGGCTATCCAAAATTGTTTTCAAAATTGCTATCCAAAATTGTTTTCAAAATTGACCTATGTTTTGAAAAACATCTATTATTTACAAAAGCTTCTGAAGGATTTCAAAAAGCCCCAAAATATTTTTCAAAAAATAAACCTAACAATCCCTGACAACTCGGCCAGAGTTCGGCCAAGGTGAACGTTATATGAACGTTGGTTTTTAAACTTGGTCTCCCTTCAGTTGCGGTTTGTTACATAGAGTTCTGTCTGAATTCTGCTCGAATTCTGCCAGAGTTCTGTCTTTGGAAAAACTATAAATAGAGAGGAATTCTGATCATTTCAAATCACTCATTCACTTTTATCTCTTCTCTTCTAAAGCTTACGTTTCTTCCAACGAGTTTTCTAAACGCTTTCATTTTCAAATCCCCAGCCAGTTACAATTCTCTAGTCAATTTGTCGGTACGGTGTGGTCTAGAAGATGTCAGAGAAATTGTAATCAGAGGCTTGATTTAAGAAAGACTCTTCAAAACTGAAGTTGGTCGAGTTCTTCGTATCAAAGCTCATATCTGTAGAAGTTGTAAGGACTTCGTATGAAAACTTGCAGGATTTTCCAATAGTAGATTCAACTGGAAGCTAGAGTTCTTCCGACTGGACTAGTCCTCATAAGAGGGAAACCAGTATAAATATCTATGTTTGCGTTTGTCTTCTAAACTCTTATCTTTACAGTTATTACTTTGCGATTATTATTGTAGGCCTCAAAAATGAAGTCACGCTGAGTTGATCAGAACAAGTCACGCAGAGTGATCCGAGAAGCAGCACAAAAGATACGCTAAGTTCTGCCTGGCCATCTCCTTTAGAAGTCACGCAGAGACAGCTCAGCCATACGTCAGAATCATAATGACTGACAACACAACAGTCGAGAAACGTCTCCTCGTATGCCATGTATGCACAGAATTCGAGAGATCACAGCCGTCTTTTGCATGATTTTCGAAATCTTCCTTAGCAAGACTCACTCTTCACCAAGTTGGCGTGACTTTGGGTCTTATCTTCATTTAATGCGGCTGACAATATAATCAATGTCAGAGATTTTATGTCAGACGAAGCGTGCCAAATCAAGACAGCTGGCGGTTTGCGTGGATTCTGAACCTTCTCCTTCCTCAAAACATTGCGTGACTTTTGAGTTATTCTTCTCAAAGCCTGCGTGAATTCTGAAGTATTCTTCTTCAAAGCTTGCATGGACTTTGCCTTCAACGAGTCTGCGTCAACGAATCTGCGTAGATTTTTTGCCTTCAGCAAGTCAGCGTGGATTTCATTTCAATTGGAGTACGTGGCAGCCATGCCACCGATCTCTCTCTCGCGTGCCCAGTAACTTGCACACGACCCATGCACTGATGCCATGTGTCCAACAGTTACGGGCCCCGTCCAGTAACTACTCACTAACCCTGCGTGTATTTAGAGTCTGCGTGACTTTTCAAGTGCACCAGTGGTGAGGTAGTTATCTTTTCAGTTATTATTTTTGACTCTATAAATAGAGTTCTTTTTCTCATTCATTGTACAGATACATTGATATCTACTGTCAAAATTTTGAGAGCTTTTCTTCTTCGCATAGTCTAAGGGATAAAGTGATCGTCTTCTAGATTGGATTCCTACAGTTGTAATTTTCCCAGAAACACAACAAATAAAGAGAATTTCTTTATGGAAAACAAATTGGTGACTCTGCTGGAGAAAACCATCTCCTCTTCTGAGATGGTAACAACTCAATGCGACACTTCGTCAATCGGCTCGACGAAGAAGGTGATGACGATCAAATTCGATCAACTCGCCTATGAAGAAATGCAGCGGGCTAAGGGTGGCAAGCCCACTCCAGCCTCCATCATCACTGCCAAGTCGAAGGGACACTCTGTCTATGTCCCTAAGAATCAGTTGGCAGTCAATGGTGAAGTCTCTGCCACAGTGTCTACTCCTAACACTGGCAAGAACTCCACTGCAAGCACGTACACTCTTGTGCGCTCGAAGACGATAGTAACTAAAAGTCACGCTGACAGTACTGGCTCCTTAGCCGAATCTGTTCCAGCGTGCAAATTCAACTCTAAAAGTCACGCTGACAGTACTGGCTCCTTAGCCGAATCTGTTCCAGCGTGCAAATTCAACTCTAAAAGTCACGCTGACAATACTGGCTCCTTAGCCAAATCTGTTCCAGTGTGCAAATTCAACTCTAAAAGTCACGCTGATAGTACTGGCTCCTTAGCCAAATCTATTCCAGTGTGCAATCCCACATTCAAAAGTCACGCTGACAGTACTGGCTCCTTGGCCAAATCTGTTCCGGCGTGTAATTCTAAAATCAAAAGTCACGCTAACAGCTCTGGTTCTTTAGCCAAATCTGTTTCAGCGTGTATTTCATCAGAGAAGAATAGCTCCTTAGTTATCTCTTCTTCTTCATCGAGTTCTACTAGAACTGGGGGTGGTCTTCCACACAAAGTCCCTTCGAAAAGGAATAACTCTTTAGTTGTTTCTTCTGCTCCTGTAGTTTTTACTTCAGGAACAGCTTTGACTGATACTTTTGTTAGTCAAAGGAAAGGAGATGGTCTTTTGACTACTCTTCCTTCTGGACATTCTATGTCTCAAAACTTGAATGAGTCTAAGAAGAAACATTCCTTAATGTCTTCTTCTTTGATTTCTTTAAATTGGGCACAGAATCTGTCCATTAAAGAGGGTCTATTACCAACTCCTAATCAAGAAAGTGGTTTAACTCTTCCTTCTCTGCAAATATCCAGATCAATGGAAGGAAAACTCTATGTTTCCAAAATTAATGTGTTACCTTCCACTGATTTAAGAACAAAACTCAGCACTTCTGGTGTTAAGAAACCATACCAATTGGATATGAAGATAAAAGATCCAGATGCAGAGTATGCAAGAAATTATGTGGCTCACATTAATCACTCTTTGTATAATCAAGAGCCATCAAGACCCAAGAACAGGAAGTATACTCCTCAATCTTCACAAACAGATTTACGGGAATATCTTCAACAAAAGAGAAGGAGTAATTCTATATCAAAGGAACATGCTGAATGTGACTTCTATCCAAGAGTCATAATTCAGTGCAGATGTCAATCAACAGTTCAAGACCATGGTGATCATGAATGTGACTTCCAGCCAAGAGTCACAATGCAATACAGATGTCAAAATAAATGACAGTCTGTCTTCAATAGGATTCAGTATGAACCTATGCCTGATGAAGATGAACCTTTGTTTGCCTCTGTCAACATGACTTCTCGGGACACCGGGGGTAGAGTTGATAGTCCAGATGGAGTATATAGAAACACCAGAGCAAGAGTCCTGGCTTCTAGTCAAAGAAATTTGATCCCTGAAATTGATTATGAATTTCTTGGAGAATCTAACTTCCCACCTCTTCCTACTGGGGGTAATTCTCCTATAGTTGACTTTGATACACGAAGCAATGATTCAGAGTATACAACATCTACTAGTTCATCAATAATCCCTCATACAGTTACGACTTACATGGTTGATGGAAATACTGATGAACCTTCTTCTTCTTTGACTCCTCAAGATCAAAGAATTGCTTCTTTGGAACAGCAAATGAAGTCTATGACTGACACAATGAAGTCGATGTATGAACTCATGACAGCTCAGTTACAAAATCGACAGACTGTATCCGATGCCATACCAGTTGATACTGATATAAGTCCAGTATAAGTTCCTCCAGCAGTACAATCCAATACTCCTGGACCAGCTCAACCAAATCCTAGTCTCTCTGGAGCTGGGGGTAGTGCTTACAATGCTGTTCCTCCTCCCAACTATTCTCTACAAGCCACAACTCCACAATCTTCGGGAGTTGTCTCTGAAGAATTGAAGAATCTCAAAACTCAATTCGAGGCATTCAAACAAAAGGATGGTTTACAAAGGTTAGGCATCAAGCAGCCTTATCCGATAGAATGGAAGCAAGTATCATATCCTTCTAAATACAAGCCTCCTACTATCTCATTCTATGATGGAACCACTTCTCCAAGTCTGTTTATCAATCACTTTGAAGTGATGACTGATCAACTACAACCAAGTGATGCCCTCCTTACTCGGGTATTTATTGGATGTCTCAAGGGAACGGCTTATGAATGGTATAGAAGTCTCCCAGATGGGAGTATTACTTCATTTGCTGGTTTCAAACAGATATTTCTTGAAAGGTTCTATGAAGGGCTTAATGACATGACTATGTCTGCTCTTATTAGAATCAAGCAGAAAAATAATGAATCTACAGAGGAATACATTGAATGGTTTCGAAGAGAAGCTCTGAAGATGCCTTTTGGAACTCCTGATGCTGTCACCATTGACATGTGCAAATCAAACTTGTTGCCAATCATCAGTATGTGGACAGGGTCCACTCAATTTCAAGATTGGCCTTCCTTCATAGTCAGTGCCAAAGCTGCAGAAATCAGTACTGAAACCTTCAAAGGTTTAGGAGTACAGATGACTCCTAAAGAAACAGGACAAGGTGCTAACAATAAAAATAATGCTCGCAAAGGAAAAGAAACTCTTGAAGTTAATCTTCAGAGCAAAGATGCATCAAATATTCAAACTCCTGCCTCTACAACTCAACAATCAAGAACACCTCGCCCCAGAGAAGAATATTCTTTTGATGACGACGATGTCCTTGGTATCTTTGAATGTCTGCTGAAAGGTAATAAAATACAATTACCAGAGATCAAGAAACCTGATAAAGCTGGTAAGACAGATCATCCTAAATACTGTCCATATCATAGAATGCTGGGTCACACAATTCGTACATGTTATGTATTGAAAGGAAAGATCCAAGAAATGATTAAATCTTGAGCTCTCTCTCTTACTCCAAAAGAGAAGACCGTCACCTCCAACGTCGTCTCTATGCAATTTGGAGATTTCCCTCCTCAACTCCTTGAAAGTGGGATTGTTCCTATTCCCAAGGCAACTCTTGACATAGTGAATCTTCCTCCTCCACAGTCTGAAGGATTAGTGCCAATCACTTTGGAAACAGGGGAAATCATGTGGATCCATCCTGATCTAGTGGCAGATTTTGAATCGCCTTTTCCTCAAAAGATTTCTTCTCAAAAATCCAAGAAGGCTGGAAAGATCAAGTCATGTCATATGACTTCTCTTGGGTCTACCTCTGACACAGAGCCAAAAGACAAAGAAGAAGCACTTGTTAGTGCTACTCGAACGGGGAAACCTTACCTAAAGGATTATTCTAAAAATCCTGAAGATCCTACTGATATCCCTTCAGATGCTAAAGATGTTCCTAACGTTCCTCCTGAAGAAGAATCATCTACTGAACCTGTTCCTCCCAAGCCTACGGCTCTGGAGAAAGGCAAACAACAGGCTCGGTTTGATAAGCCAATCAAGAAGTCTTCTCCTCTTGGACTTCAGAAGCCTTACAACTTCGACATTTTGGCTCAACTTGCTAATACTCCAGCTAGAATGTCCCTTTTTGAACTTCTACGTCTTTCCAAAGAGACTCGGAAGACGTTAAGTGAAGCACTTCTACAAGCTGACTCTTGTCTTGCACAATTGAAGAAGCCGGATGCGGAACCTGCCACTTGCTTACATTGCAACAGTGTACTGGAGATTATCCCAAATATCACCTTTACACAAGACAACATGTTACTGGAGGATAATCGACATGACCGACCTCTCTACTACACTGGTTATATTGATACGATGAAGATAGATCGTATCCTCATTGACCCAGGGTCTGCTATAAGTATAATGCCAAAGAGTTTGTTGGATGAACTAAAAATCCCTCTTCACAAGCTCTCCAAGACGGTTACTACTATCTTGGGATTCAATCAAAGCCGAAGTGAGCCTTTGGGAAAGATTCATCTGAAGCTTCAGATAGGCGATTTCAGATCTAAAGTCACTTTCTATGTGATCGAGATCGCGGGATCCTATAATCTTCTTCTGGGGAGGCCCTTTCTTCATGAAAATAATGTGGTGCCCTCTACTCTTCATCAATGTTTTAAATACATTGATAACAATGGAAGAGTACAAAAAGAAGTTGCTGATATAAATCCCTTCCATGGGGTTGAAGCTTATTTCAATGATTCCCGAATGTACAAAGAAGAGTATACAAGGATCATACAAGCTATGGAGAAAGAAGATGCACAGAGTGAGACTTTAATAATCCCTGTTAAAGGTCGAACAACTCAGCAACAATCTCCTAAATCCTTTGTAGAAGATTCTTTCATCATTCCAGTGAGTGGACGGATCTCTCCGTTACCTCAGTCATCTACTCAAAATACACTGATCATTCCTGTCAGTGGGCGTACTACAGTTCCTGTACCTTCACAAGATACTCTGCTAATTCCAGTTGGAGGGCGGACTACTCTTTCTACTCAAACTTCAAGGGAGCTCACCTCTTCTGAGCCATTTGTTATCGATCTTAATCGAAACAAAGCTTCTTCTTCTTCTCCCCCTTTAGTCATTGACTTGGCTAAAATCTCTAAGGCTCAGCCTTCTCCCAATGTAAATATTGCTGCTTTTACATTTAATGAAAAGTCTCCACCTTTGCAGTACGTTGATGTGTGTAATTATGTTCATAGTTATTTACATCTGTTAGATGACTTAAACACAATAACCATAGGAGTTGTACAGACTGTTCATACAGATGTATCTCTAGAACCTGTACAATCTTCATACTTTCTTGTTCCCAGCAGAAAGCCAGGAGACATTCCAATATTCTTCTACAAAGGGCCTCAAAATCCTTCTGATCTTGAAGATGATGACAAAAATGATGATACTGGAAGATTACAACTACGTCGTTATAGTCAGCAATCTAGAGACATCATCAAAAATATGGGCTATGACTTCAGGATTGGCCTCAATAATAGAAAAGGAAGAAAAATACCGGTCCGGATTCCTCCTTTGAAATATGGAAGGACGAAATACGGATTGGGTTATACTGCTCCTACTCCTTTCATCAATATCATCCATGAAGATCCTGAGTCTGACGAAGATAAGAGATCTGATTCTTCTAGTACCACTTCTTGGGATTCCGATACGAGTATCGGTGACTTCTATTGCAACCTTCTGTCTTCCAATATAGTTTCTATTGACTGTTTTGAAAAATGATTCATATTTGACGGTTCATCCGTTCATCTGACGGTTTGACCGTTCATTAATACCTGACGGTTCGTCTGTTCATCTATCCGACGGTTCGTCCGTTCATTATAATCTGACGGTTAACCCGTTCATTCATCAAGTCTTTTGATTTCCGAGTCTAAAGATCATGAAAAATTGAATTTAAAGATATTTTTATGTCTGAATTCTATTTTTTCCAATCAGTATTAAACTAAGATCATTTCTGGTTTAATATCATTTGATAGAATTACAAAGTTCGTTTGTATATTCTATTCTACTGAAATATGTCATGTATTATTTATCTCTGAACATATTTTCTATGAATCTATCATTTTCAAAACAGCAAAACCAAAAGTCAGATCAAGGATTTTCATTTACTCTCATTCCAGAATCAAAACATGAAATACAAGTGAAAGTGAAAATAAAAGAAGTTCACTCATTTGGAGTTATCAGCTCCCTAATACGATCTAGAACAGCAGTCAGTTTCTCTTCATGAGTTTTTCTAACTCGTTCTGCTGCTATAATTGAAACATTCTGTTCATCAAAAGTAATGATGGTAGACTGGCGACGGCTGACTTCTTCAATCTGTTCCGCCTGCATCCGTTCTCGTTCCTTCTGAAGAGTCTTATAGTGTTCAACTTCAGAGATATAAGTAATAGCAACCTCAGCTTGATCTGCTTCCATGACAGTAATGCGCTCTTGAAGATGAGCTAATTCCTCTTTCAATTTTTTCAGTTCTTCAGCCTTGGACGCTTTATCCTTCTCCAGAAGCTCTACTCTTTGACGAATAGCTAATATTTCTTCACCCTTTTCTACTAATTTCTCAGTAGAAGAGGCAAGGAATGCTTCAAGAGCTGCTTGTTGGGATTGTGCTTCATGCTCTAGTTGACTAATTTCAGTTGCAGTTAAAGATTGAAGATCTTCCTTCTTAGTCTCCCAGTACTTTCGGATAGTTACTTCTAACTCATCCAGGAGATGTTTAAAGAAAATGTACTGAGATTCACAACCAGCATGATGCAGCGCCATAAGAGGGAACTTAACCATAGTTCGAAGATCAGAAAATGGCATAGCTTCATCCTTCAAGAAACGTTTGGAAAATATATCTAGATATGAGTAAATGATATCTGAATACATTCCTAGAGTTCTTGTTAACCCAGTCTCAAATCCAGGAGTCGCTGTTATCATGGAAGAAGAAGCTTGAATATTCTCTATCCTCGGAACAGAAGTATGTGCCATCGGAGAAGTTAAGTGTGAATTCCCTTCATCGGCATCAGCCTGGATAAGCGGAGCATGAGTCGAACTTATTGTTGCAGCAGTTCCTATAGTTAAAAGAAAAATGTAATCGGCATTTAAAGAAAGAAAAAAGCAGCGAAAACAGAATTTGAAATAAAGTTCTACCTGGCTGAGGTTCATACTCGGTATGTGGAGGGAGCTTTGCTTCCTCTCACAACCGGTCCATGATTGTATCCGATACCTGCTTTATATGGCTGCTTCCAGCTCCAGAATTACTGGGTGCTAGAGCGTTGTTCGGTGATTGAGCAGGTTCAGGGCTAAGTTCCATTTTGTTTCCCTTGACTTTGTCTTCATCATAAGGAGTAGAGGTGCCAGCATGCCAGTCTTCTCCTCCTTCAGCTTCTTCTTCTTCGTCTTCAGGATGAGCTTCTGATTCAGAATCAATGATATTTACATCTTCATGAGTCTCTGGAACAATGACGATAGCAAGCTCAGTATTGGCTGCCGGTTCAGTTGTCTCTGGAATATCGGTTCGAAGAATGATATCTTGACAAATATTCTTTAACAGATCATCAGCAGCCGATAGCTCAGACGCCGGCACGTCTTCGTCGCCTCTGGCCAAAGAAATGTTTTCTTCAGCTTGAATTTCAGGAACTTCTGATTGTTTGGTAGTTTCTTCCGGAGCTGTTGCTTCTTCAGAGTAATCAATCTGGTCATCCAGTGCTTGAATGACACCTTCTGTCCCATGCTCAAATGGGATTACCCTCGTCTCCGAGGGTTCAATAGCTACTCCACTTGTGGTCGGAGCAGTTATTTCCTGAACTTGAACAGACTCTACTTCAGTCTGTTCAGTTGAAGCTGTTGCAAGATGAATATCATCAGATTCGGTCTTCTCAGTAGAAGCTGCTTCACTGATTTCTAGCAAAACTCCTCCACTCATGATCGTTTCTAAGAGTTTGTTGCCCTTAATTTTGCTGGCAGACTTCTTGACATATCTGCCTCTTGACCTCCTTATCAAAGGAGCATCGTCTTCATCAGTCTCTTCGTCTTTATCAGCGGCATCGTCCTCATCAACCGAGATACCGCCTAAAGATGATGTAGCAGTCACTGAGACTCCTTTCTTCTTTTTCCTAGATGTTGGAGACTTAGTACTCCTCTTGGAGATGGTCTCAAATTCGTCACTTCTCTTCCTCTTAGAAAGAGATATAAATATAGGAGGAAGGACCTCATCAGAAAAATTTCCTTCCTGGAATAATTCATAGGGAGGCTCAACTTCTGTTGTCTCATCTTCGGGTTCTGAAGGAAAGTGCTGAATAACTATTTTCTTCTTTGACCTCTTCGATGGAGCTGGATCATCCTCTGTAACAAAAGTCTTCAGATTGAAACTCGGTCTGAAAGTGCCCGACGACACATAGAAACGTGCATACGTATAAAGCATCTTTGGCCCCGAGCTAGACAAAGGATTAGGCATAGAGAATACAACCTTTGTATCTCTAGCTGCAAAATATCTCCAAGCTCGAGCTCCGTCAATGAGTCCTCCGCGAGCAAATAAACAAGTAGTGGCGTTCCCAATATGGAGTTGGTCGTACCCGAATTGTCTGGCAAATCGGCTTGGTAAGTATGGTTCCAGATATGCCATTTCTTCGTGACGATATACTAGATGAGAAGGCCGGATCCTCTGTAACCATTGGAAGGCTACATCATCTAGTCGGTTTCCCATATCTCCGTCCATCATATTTAAGGGCATACTCTCATAGCCCGATGGTGGAGGGACACATTGGATCAACCAATGTGACGCCCTATTCAATACATTTCTATATTCTGGGAGGGTGTGAACCTTCCAGAACGTCTCTCCAGAGTACCTCTCCAGAAAAAGACTGCTACTTTCTCCTGCCCCTGGAGGTATCAGACCATCATGATGAAGGAGAAGCCAACCATAAAGATACGTGAAGGGCATCTCTATTCTTGGGAATTCTTCAGTCATCATCCTCTGAGCAGACAACATATTAGTGACAAAATTCCGGAGACCTGCATTTAGCCTACAGGTCATCGCCGATAACAAATCCAGCTTGTAACCATACACAAGGCGCACTGCCGCAAAAATAACACCTCTGTATATCCTGTCCAAAGAGCTGGAGCCAGGAATGATGAATCTTCTTAACCACAGGGATAGGAATCCGGCCAGATGACCGTTCCTTGACAGGCTCTTTCCGCTCTGTCTAACATAAGAGCTGAAAGTGGTTCCAGCTTTGAACTCGTACCAGTCTTCAGTAATCGTGAAATCTTTGCAATCATATTTCTCCAGCAAATGAGTGATTTCACTTTCAGAAAGAGGTTTGAAGTTGCTGATCTGATACCACCTCTTCTCATTTATTTTCTTTTCATCCTTTTCACGGTTCATGAAAAGGTAGGACATCCACTTCTGAATGTGGTTGCCAGCTTCATCCTTGGAACCCTTGTAATATAGAGTGCATGTGCCAAAATGGCACATCATCTCTTCAAATAGATGGACCATCTCTGGGTTCTTCTCTGACAGAAAGTTCAGTTCCTCTGTTGTAGGAACATATTCCTCATACGGCAGCGAGCCTGAAGGCAGGTGTGAGATGTATTCCATCTCATGAAGGGCGAAGCCCATCTCTTCTTTCGGAGTCATAAAGGTCCCCGTCCTGTGATTATATCTCTCAACCAAAGCTAAGAATAGGAAAGGGTTGGGCTTGAAGCCGTAGGATGAATTGGCGACGGCATCATAGAGATTTATCTTCTTCAGCTCAGTCGCGAAATTCTCCAAAGCCCAGTTGACCAAAGTCTTCCATCTCACATTCTTCTGATTCATTAGGCCGTTCATCCTCGGTGTCGAGTCGGTGGGATAGAATATATTCTTGTTAGACATGAATTAATTTATGAAAATGGGCATCCTGAATGGCATCAATATGGCTGAGTCTTCAGGTGGTATGTATCCAGGCTTCAAACCCCGAAATACTGATACATGATCCTCCGGGGCAGTGAAAAATCCCTCCTTCCTGTAAATAATACGGCTTGCCTTCGCCTGCTGATATTCTGTCAAATACCAGGACATCTTTCTCGGATAGCTGGCATGCATAAGTCTCATGATTGATAAACCCCGGGAAACCTTTGGCCAGTACATGGGTTGTTTCACATCCCCCTCAAAGCAGAAACACACCTTTTCCCTGATGCCCTTCAGCTGAGATTTTTGTGCTATAGCATCTCCGAATAAGAATGCTGGTTTCTTGTGGGATACCAGATCCAGACTCTGAAAAGGTTGTCCATTCATCAAGCAGAGTAAGGTTGTGTGGTCTTGATTGGCCAACAATGATAGTCTTGCTTCAGGAAGATCAAATAGAGGGAATGTTACATGAGATAAATCATGCTTAAATGAGATACTCAAGCACCCTTCAAAATCTGCTTCTTTGCTTCGGATATTCACTACAAGAAATGGCAGAAGACAAAGTCAGATATAGACTCTATATAGATATACTACCATGACATACTGAGTGAGTTATTCACGCAAAGTCCAAACAGATTAGGATGAAGACTAATCTATCCAGAAGATGACTCTCAGAAGTCTGCGTGAATAATTCAACATTGATATCTCTGTCAACATATGAAAAATCATGCAGCGTCATCCTGAAAGCTGCGTGACTATTTCAACATGGACATTTCTGCCAACGTAAAAAGTCACACAGAATCATGAGAGTCATGCTCCTTTTGCGTGGAACACAGAGCTTCGTAAACACGAAGATGTGAAGTATGGCCGACCCTAAAGAGGGAGGCATACTTTATTAATATCCTTTGCCCTAAGAAGGGGGGATATATTTCTGAAGTTTATTATTTTAAGATCCTAAAAAGTTCTATGTGGAGTTCATCTTCATCAAACTCGTCTTCAACAGTTCATGTTCTTCCATCACTTATGATGCATAGGAGCTTGCGAAACTTCCTGTCGAGGAAGTCTGTCAGTAGTGGCACGCGAAGAAGTTGCAGGGGCTTTCCTCTTGGCCTGAGCATCAGCTTTCTTGGGAGCCATTTCGGCTGAGAAAGGAGAAGAAGAAGTCGGGGAAGAACGAGTTCGTCGGCGAAGATGAAGTTCTCTTCTGTGGGTTCTCTCTTTCAAAAGCAAGTAAAGAAGGAAAGAAGTAATCTATGGCTTATTTATAGGCTCATTCTAAACGGCCCATCATGATTTGTCTCGATTTAGGAGCTTGATACGGGATCCTAACTGCACAGAATCCCAACAGTCCAATCATTTAGGGATAAATATCTCTTTAAAGTCATCTCAGCGTGACTGATTTCATTTCATCATCTCTATTTCAAAGTATTTCGAAAATATTTTATCATTTTTTGAAAACTTTGAAGGGGGTTTTGTAGGCCTCAAAAATTAAGTCACGCTGAGTTGATCAGAACAAGTCACGCAGAGTGATCCGAGAAGCAGCACAAAAGATACGCTAAGTTCTGCCTGGCCATCTCCTTTAGAAGTCACGCAGAGACAGCTCAGCCATACGTCAGAATCATAATGACTGACAACACAACAGTCGAGAAACGTCTCCTCGTATGCCACGTATGCACAGAATTCGAGGGATCACAGCCATCTTTTGCGTGATTTTCGAAATCTTCCTTAGCAAAACTCACTCTTCACCAAGTTGGCGTGACTTTGGGTCTTATCTTCATTTAATGCAGCTGACAATATAATCAATGTCAGAGATTTTGTGTCAGACGAAGCGTGCCAAATCAAGACAGCTGGCGGTTTGCGTGGATTCTGAACCTTCTCCTTCCTCAAAATATTGCGTGACTTTTGAGTTATTCTTCTCAAAGCTTGCATGAATTCTGAAGTATTCTTCTTCAAAGCTTGCGTGGATTTCGCCTTCAACGAGTCTGCGTCAACGAATCTGCGTAGATTTTTTGCCTTCAGCAAGTCAGCGTGGATTTCATTTCAACTGGAGTACGTGGCAGCCATGCCACCGATCTCTCTCTCGCGTGCCCAGTAACTTGCACACGACCCATGCACTGATGCCATGTGTCCAACAGTTACGGGCCATGTCCAGTAACTACTCACTAACCCTGCGTGTATTTAGAGTCTGCATGACTTTTCAAGTGCACCAATGGTGAGGTAGTTATCTTTTCAGTTATTATTTTTGACTCTATAAATAGAGTTCTTTTTTTCATTCATTGTACAGATACATTGATATCTACTGTCAAAATTTTGAGAGCTTTTCTTCTTCGCATAGTCCAAGGGATAAAGCGATCGTCTTCTAGATCGGATTCCTACAGTTGTAATTTTCCCAGAAACACAACAAATAAAGATAATTTCTTTATGGAAAACAATTATTATTTCTGTGATCTAACTGCTAACATATTTTTAATTAGCAATATTCCGCTGCCTACTCTATTCACCCCCCTCTAGAGTATTATGCTCTACGACTTCGTTCCTACAATTGGTATCAGAGCGGGTTATACAGGTAAAGCAAGGTAAAACTGTAGTTATATTTAATTGTTTCATAGATCACAGCTTACACATGGCAACTGTGAAATTCACAAGTGAAGGCCAAGCTACAAACAGGCCTCCATTGTTTGACGGCACAAACTACCCTTATTGGAAAACACGGATGAGTTTCTTCTTAAAATCTCTTAATTTTGACTTACGGTCTATAGTTATTGTTGGCTACAAAAAGCTTCCCCGTATTACTATTGAGGGAGTTTTAGTTGAAAAACTCCATGATAAATATAATGAGGATGAAAAAAAGGGTCAGTCTTGATGCATGTGTTATTATCGCTTTATTTTGTGCTTTAGACATAACTGAATTTAACAAGGTATTGACTTGCACAACATCAAATTAAGTGTGGAAACTTCTCGAAGTAACCCACGAAGGAACAACACAAGTCAAGGAGTCAAAGATCAGCAGACTTACTCAAGAGTACGAGACGTTCAAGATGAAGCAAAATGAATCTGTCACTCAGATGTTTACGAGATTTCTGGATATTGTAAATCCTTTGTCTTCATTAGACAAGGAATATAGTAACCATGAGAAGATTCATAAACTTCTACGAGCTCTCACAAAGAACTGGATTCCAAAGGCTACAACAATCATTGAAGGAAATTACCTCTCAACTGGAAACACTCATGGGTAAGCTACTCACTCACTAGTTGGAACTTCAAGACTTTGAAGATGCTACACCAAAGGAGAAGTCAGAGAAGTCGATCGCTTTGAAGGCTCAATATAGAAGAACTGTCGAAGATGATTCTCACGACAGCGACTCTGACTCTGAAGATCAAGCTCTTCTGGTAAGAAAATTCAAGAAGTTCATGAGATTCAACAGAAGAACAAAATATAGCAATAGCATCAACAACGAGAAAGATCCTATTTGCTACGAATGTAAGAAGAAGGGACATATGAAGAAACATTGTCCAACAGCATCATCATCAACAAAAAAAAGCAGCAAATATGACAAAGGCTACCTGAAGAGATCTACATCAAGGAAGTACGCCAATACAAGCATATGGCATGAAAGCGAAGCCAGCGATTCAGAAGACGAACAATCGGATGACGCTGCAAATGTATGCTTGATGACTTGTGATTAGGTAATCACTAATCCTCTGTTTGATCCTTATGATGATTTCACCTTTAAGCAATTAGGAGAGGCTTTCAGTGACCTATTAAATGACTACAGAAAACTGCATAGTAAATATGAAACCTCTAAGAAGGTACTCAAAGAGTACAAAGGTGAGATAGGAAGACTTACCAACCAACTAGCTGATGTTATAAATGATAATTCCTCTATTGAGTCTGGTGAGCTTTCTTCAATTAAGCTGTTGTTACACGAGACTACCAAGTTATCCGAAGAAAAAGACCAAACTATCATTCAGCTAAAGGAAGACCTATCTAAGGAGAAAAAAATCTTCAGTGTGCACAAGTCAGAATGGAGACACTTACATCTGACTATACTAAATTATATGACACCTCTAAAAAGTTGGAAATTAGTTTAGGAAAATGGCCTGAAGTTGCTGCTTCCTATTCTAACACGTGTCAATTACCGAAACATCGGAACACACCCAAACCAAACACTGTCAGACCAAACCATACCAAACCTATGCCCAAGAAGACTAATAGGCATGCATTTTTCTATACTAAAAAATCAAAACCTACCAATCATGCACCCCATACAACTTTCAATATTCAACATACAAAATATCATTATTATGGCCTCATTGATCATATATCCTCTGCATGTAGAATCAGAAAGTTAGAAGATCTAAATGTTTATGCATGGATACCAAAAACTAACATGTCAGGACCCTACAAGAAATGGGTACCAAAAGTTTTATCAGCAAACTGTTTTGTAGGTGGAACGCCCTTCACATTCTAGAAGCAAATGGATCCTCGACAGCGGTTGCTCACGGCACATGACCGGTGATGCATCATTATTCGCAATACTGTCGAAGAAGAATAAAGAAGGATACGTCTCCTTCGGTAATAATTTAAGAGAATACATAATCGGTATCGATGACATTGGTAAGGCTCTCTAACCTGTGATTAAAGATGTTTATCTAGTTACCGAGTTAAAACATAATCTGCTCAGCATAAGCTATTTAGCTGATCACGGTTATGGCATTAACTTCGTCGAAGATAAATGTACTATAGTTGATAGCTCAACTGGTAGTACTATCTTTGAAGGTATCAAGGAAGACAACATATATGTTTTTTATCTGTTAGAAGATGCTAATAAAGCAGGTAGATGCTTGATGGCCAAGAGCATTGAGAGTCAACTATGGCATATGAGACTCGGTCATGCAAATATGGACACAATTTCAAAACTATCCATAAAGAAGTTGGTACGCGGCTTACCGGACATATCTTTCAAGAAGGATACGGTATATAGCAAATGTGAAAAGAACAAAGCTACTCGATCTGTCTTTAAATCCAAGAACGCTGTAAGTACCACTAGACCTCTACAATTATTGCAAATGGATTTATTTGGACCTAGTAGAATTGCTAGACTAGGTGGTAAGTTATATGCATTTGTCATTGTAAATGATTTCTCTAGATACACATGGGTATATTTTCTTACACGCAAGAACGATGTATTGTCAGAATTTGTCACCTTTTGCAAGAAAGTACAGAATTGAAAAGATTTCATGATTACTCGCGTTCGTAGTGATCATGACGACGAATTTGAGAATACAGAGTTCAAGCAATTCTGTGACACACACGATTATTTACATGAGTTTTCCTGTCCTAGGACTCCACAACAAAATGGAGTTGTGGAACGTAAGAACAAGACTCTATCTGAAATGGCTAGAGTAATGTTGAACCAGTTTAGTCTTCCTAGATACTTTTGGGCTGAAGCTATCAATACATCATGTTATATTCTCAATAGGGTTCTAATTCGACCTATATCAAAGAAGACTCCCTATGAGTTATGGTTTGATAAAACATCCATTGTTTCTTATTTCAAGATATTTGGTTGTAAATGCTTTATTCTTAATACTAAAAAAATCTGAGTAAATGTGATAAAAAGGCCGATAAAGGTATCTTTTTAGGTTATGTGGCAAAGAGCAAAGGGTACAAAGTCTTCAACAAGAGAACCATGATCATCGAAGAATCAATTAATGTCAAGTTTGATGAACTAAATCAACATTCAGTCGATGACGATAATGAAGACGTGATTACACCAAGTACGTCTACTGTAAAACCTTTACACAAAGATGCAGAACCTTCACACCAAGCACCAGCTGAGTCTTCTAGTAAAGAAGCCGGAACCAACAATCCTGAGGATATGCCAAAAGAGATGAGATTCTTGGCAGATCATCCAAAGGACTTGGTAATTGGTGAGATTACCAAGGGTTTAAGTACTCATTCCTCTAATAAAGATATAGCTTCTTGTGTTGCTTTTGTTTCACAGCTTGAACCCATAAAAATTAAAGAAGCATGTAGTGATTATTTTTGGATAGATGCTATGCAAGAGGAATTAAACCAATTTGAATGGAATCAAGTTTGGGAACTTGTTCCCAAACCTATTGATTATCTGGTCATTGGCACTCGTTGGGTATTTTGAAACAAACTGAATGAGAATGGTTTAGTGACTTGTAATAAGGCTCGACACATAGCTCAAGGATACAATCAAGAAGAAGGTATCGACTATGATGAGACTTATGTCCCAGTTGTGAGATTAGAATCCATTCGCATGTTATGTGCATTTGCATATTTTCATAATTTCAAGTTATTTCAAATTGATGTTAAAAGCGCATTTTTGAATGATTTTATAAAAGAAAAAGTGTATGTAGCTCAACCTCAAGGTTTTACTGATTTTAAAAATCCTGATTATGTTTTCAAGTTGAAAAAAGCCTTATACGGGTTGAAACAAGCCCTCGTGCTTGGTACGATCGTCTAAGCTCTTTGCTTCTTGACAACAGTTTTTCAAAAAGAAAGTTTGACACTACACTGTTTATAAAATCTTTGAATAACAATCTTCTTTTGATTCAAATCTATGTAGATGATATTATTTTTGGATCCACTGATGAATCTCTTTGTCAAGAATTTTTAAAGTGTATACAGAATGAGTTTGAGATGAGCATGATGGGAGAGCTGAAGTTCTTTCTCGGACTGCAAATCAAACAAACCAACAATAGGACATTCATAAATCAAGCAAAGTACACAAAAGATCTATTAAAGAAGTTCGACCTAGAAGCAGTCAAACCACTTAGCACTCCAATAGCGACTAGAACAAAGCTTAATATTGATGAAAAAGGCAAAACCCGTCGACATACGTAAGTATCGAGGTATGATCGGTAGCTTACTGTACTTAACTGCTAGTCGACCAGATATTATGTTTAGTGTTTGCTTGTGTGCACGTTTTCAAGCCAATCCTAAGAAATCACATCTGTGTGCAGTTAAGCATATCTTCCGATACCTTAAAGGCACTTCTTATGTCGGCTTATGGTATTCTAAAACCACATCGTTTGACCTAACCGGTTATTCCGATACTGATTTTGCCGGATGCAAAGTAGATAAAAAAAGTACCAGTGGTACATGTCATTTCCTAGGAAAAGTCCTAGTCTCTTGGTTTAGTAAAAAGCAAAATTCTGTCGCATTATCAACAACTGAGGCTGAGTATATCGTCGTAGGACGTTGTTGTGCACAAATTTTGTGGATGAAGCAAACTTTAGAAGACTTTGGATTGCATTACACACACATACCCATTTTCTGTGATATCACTAGTTCTATTAATTTGACTAAGAATCAAGTATGTCACTCTCGTATTAAGCATATCGAGATTCGATATCATTTTCTTAGAGATCATTAGCAAAATGGAGATATAGACCTTGTATACATAGACACACAGAATCAATTGGGTGACATATTCACAAAACCTCTAGCGGAAGATCGTTTTAATTATTTACGTCGAGATAGAAATTTTAGATGTCAATAATATTAATTAATTTTTTTTATTAATTTATTTATTTAATACTCAATAACTATTTTTGAGACAAGCCTACAAAGAGTCTGTCGATCACCATGACTACGGTCGAAGCGAAGCGGTACTTGGTTGTTCCCCGGTGAACTCCCGTTAGCTGGGACAATACTCCTATAGCTAATTTGAAACAGATGCTGTGTAAAAAAAATTAATTTATAAAATAATATTAATTATATTATTTGATGTTTAAAATTACTAAATTTTATTTTAAAACCCAGGAGAACCCTAGGCGAATTCAGCCCGAGTTTGGTCCGAATTCGGCCAGAGTTCTGTTTGTGTTGTATGTTTTAAGTCAGAACCCGAGGCCTTCTTCTATTCATCTCCTCCAAACTAATTAATCAACTCAGCAACAGCAGCCGAAGAACCCTCCAAACCCTAGCTTTTCTCTACTCCTTTTCTTCCAATCTACATGGAGATTTCCATCTAAAATTTGGATTCGTGTGGAGAATCGCGTCCTCTACAACATACTTGATTCTCGGAAGGTATAACTCCTTCTCTCCTCCACTTTCAAATTTTTAGGGTTACTTAGTTTTGGGAAAGAATGCCTAGGTAATTCAATCCTTTCAAGAGGAAGAAGTCCAATGCCAGTGAAGAGGCATCGTCTTCTGATCCGAACACGGATTCCCTTTTTTCTTCGGTCCAATCGGATGACGGCGTGTCGGATGAGTTTTACTTTAAAACTCATGACCAAGCATTGCTTTAGTATGCCGACTTTGTTATGCATACTATATGCACAAGCGCTCCGATTAAATGGACTGTATTTCATGATGAACGTTCTTTCTTTGAAGCATTAGGGTTACACCATCTTGCTACCCTACAATTCCCTATGTCTACTAATGCCCTTAGGTTGTTCTATTATAACTTCGTGTTAGACACTTTTACCGTAAGAACACATGTTGGCGGGATCGATATCGAGTTCGATAATATATTGCTAGCAAAAATCCTAGGTATTCTAAATGAAGGTGCCCCGCTCGATGACATCACCGACTTCAATTTTTCCCGAGGGCACGACTCTTGTTAGTTTCAAGAATGAGCTTTGTGCACCCGCACGTGCTCGTCCTGGAATGTTCAAGGCTAAAAACTTGAACTTGTTTAACTACGAGTTACATCGCATCATCTATTCCACTATTCTTCCAAAATCTACTTCATAAGATGATGTCACTGCTCTAGAACTCTCTTCCCTCTATCACATTCTTAAAGGGATTCCTTTTTTCTGCCCCTAAGACTATCATCCAGATAATGGGTAGATGTCACGGAAGAGAACGCAACCTCTCTTATGCGATGCTTATCCCATGCATCTTTCAGCATTTTGACATTGACTTATCCACTTGCACTCTGGACCCTGAGTCCAAGTTTCTCAAGCTTTCTCGTCGTAGCATTGCCACTGCTCCTCCACCTCCTGCACCTGCTCCTACTGCACCTGTTCCTCCTCATACATACCCTATGACTTTTGAGGGTATTCATCAGCACCTCTCGGATCTGCAAACTTTCTTTGTTGACACTTCCAGGGAACATGAGTTCCGTGACGTGACTCGGTCCAGGCTATTGCCAACTCTTTTGACGATCTCAGATTTGCTCAAACGGGTCATTCTGCTAGCTCTCTTCCTAGAGACCCTTTTCTCTCTGGTTATCGCATTGATGATGAGGCGGTCCACTCTTTGTTCCAGCTAGAAAATGCTTACGATTGGTATCGTACTTCTGGTGCTACTCCACATAACTCTGGAGCTGGCACATCTGGAGCTGGTCCATCCGGATATGGTGGACATGCTGGCACTGCAGATGATGATGACGACGATGAGGATGATATTCGATTTGTCATACTTTTGAGACTTGATGTTATTATCTTTTGTTTACTTGGAAATGCTCCGACATTCCAAGCTAGTATCAGTACTCTTATTTGGTTATGATTTGTGACTTTTTTGGTTGATGGACATGTTACATGCTTTCTTCAACATTTTATTCAGTTTAGACAGTTTAGCATTCTCGTAGCATTATCTTTTATTTATGCTTCCATTTATACTGCTTGTGAAATATTCTCTACTTATCACATTTCTTTCCTGTCTGCGACATTTATACCATGCATGTGATAAATTTTTTTATCCATATTTTTGTGTTTCTTCACTGATTGTTACTTATGCATATATTACGGAAGAGCTTTCTCTTTTGCAATTATTTTGCTAAGTGACAATGGGGGAGAAATAAGATCTAACATCTTCATGAATACAGGTTATGAACAATTTTTTTGGTACATTACATTATAGCGATACAATTTTGATTTGATAAAGGCCAAAGATGTTATATCGGTCAAAGTTTGTCAATTATCAAAATAGGGGAGATTGTTGGCCCATCGGTCATGGTCAAACCTGATTTTAATAATTGATCAAACTCTATCTCGATATACGGAACAACTCAGATGTTTACTCAACACATTTTAGACACTGATCAAGATTGGATATCTACTCAGTTCAAGACCGAAGCTATATTTGCCACTCGAGACTATATTTTTTATGCAATATAAGTTTTACTTTTATTGAGTCTCGAAATACATAGAGCTAGAGTTAAGGGACTACCATCTGTAGTGTATTGCATAAACCTTGACACAATTGTACCACGAGATATGTGTGAGATGAGTAGCATATAGGGGTACTTGCGTGTTGGCTGATCACCCGTGCGCATGCGTTAGGTCTAACTGCTAATAGAGGCATGTTAGGAGACTTAGCATTTAGTAGAGGTACATGATCACGGATGCGACATAGATAGGTGCATCGGGTGGGGAGAATAAATTCTTTGTCGTGTGGGCTTCTATTACACATTTCCTTGTAATCCGAAAGCTCCACTGGAGATACGGGTATGCTTACCCCCTCAGGTTGACCACTGACATTTTGAACGTTATGCGCTTAGGTCACTCATACCCAATTGGAGACTATAACAGATCCTATTTACAGCCAGGGCTAATGCGACAAAAGGTTTGTTCTTAACTTCATAAACACATTAGAATGGTTAGGTAAACCTTAGTAAATGTCATGTCACCCCCGTTCTTTAGTAGCTTGGGACAATGTCGCATCGCGGTATAGTGTGCTACCCCTTGTCCTTGTTTGGTTGTAGGGCTAGTCCACTGTTTCGATGATGCGATATTGGATCTTGTTATGATTGGGACCATTTTACTTCACTTGTGATTTGACATATTATATATATTCAGTTATATGGCATGTTCTTCCTGTATCTTGTTACGTCCCTCTGAGGACCTGGTGATCTTTCTATGTGTGTGCTTTTATGATGTTTTGTAGGTTCTCTAGCCAAGATCGTGGTCTCTTCCTTTCTATTGAGGAGGATTGCTCTTGGATCGTCTAGCTATTCTATCCATCCCTTCTTTGTATATTTTTTTCTCATTTAAATGGTTGGTAGTGGATTTGTCTCCGCCCAACTACATGTATAAATGACAAAGTTCGTAGATGATTTATATTATTCTTCTTTTATTTTAGTGGATGAGATTTAGTTAACATGGTTTACTGTATTTCACAGCTTATGTATACATACGAGGTTTTCTTATATTGGAGTATACTTCGTATGTGTACAGCTGGCATGGATACGTACTTAGTCCTAAGTTTTTTGGGACTGGGGTGTTACAAGCGACGTGCTCGGGTCATGGATGCCATCTGGTAAGATTGATGGAAATATATATTAGTTAGTGGTTAAATAAAATGACAGTACATTTTACAAGTCTAGATAGATGTTAGATAACATATTATACATTTTTTTTAATCATCTTCTGAAAATTCATCTTCGTCGTTTTCCTCGTCCTCATCTTCTCTTTCATCTACTTCGTTTTCCTCTTAGGATACTTCTACCTCTTCTACACGATTAGACGTGTAATGAGGAACTTCCGTTGTGTCCACATCAACTATATTTGTTACAAAAGGTAGCTCGTCCTCCTGATAAACTATTTTGTCAACATCGTAGGTATTTCTGGCTTTTGTCTTGTATACTTTCCACCAGTCCAACCTCGTTGTTTCCCGTCTAGGATAAGTAGTGAAGTAAACATGATGAGGGAACTCCTTGGCTAACTATAGGAACTGCTCTATCCCATGTAAAAATTCATTCTGCATACCGCATATGTCATCAGGATGACGATTGTAGATCTATGAACGATTCGCAGATAGTAATTCATATCCATTTGAAAATAATTCTGCAAAGATAGATACATATTATTCGAGTATATTGTACAAATGGATGCATATGGATACACATGAGTATTAAATAATTGTCGTCATTTCTTCAATGTTAGTCATTCTCTTCAAAGAAAATTTACTTCTGTAAGCCTTTTAAGGCTTTCAGAGTTCTACAAGATTTCAGAAAAATAATAAAAAAAGGCTAAGTATTATAATTTCTTTTCTAGGATTTTTCGTTATTTGTTTGTTTTTTTCAATTTTTTACTCCTTTCATTCTATGCCTTTTCTCCTATTTTTCTAAAATTTATAGAACTCTAAAAGCCTCAATAAGGATTACAGATGTAAAATTACTTTTTTTAGATAAGGGCTGACATGGATGCTTAACTTCGGGTTGACACGGATACTTAAAATAAGAGATAATGATATCTCTGTGTCATGTGTTTCTTGTGAGCCCATAAGGAGCACTTGGCCTTAGAGTGTCGAATATTCTAGTATCTTGACTCAACACTTGCTACCTAGTATATTGACTCATGCCTTGACCATTATCCTTACCTTCATATCCTAGTATACCCTCACCTATGGTTATACTAAAATATAATATGATATTACGATACCCACTACTCAATGACATTACCTAAGTATCTAAGGTACCTAGCTAGCACTTACCTACATATCATCTTAACTCTAGGTATTTGTGTATCATGTGGATGTTATGTACCATGGTACACAATATCACATTGATACTCTCTTGTATCTTGATACTAGGATACAGTTTCAAATACCCATGAAAATGAAATTTACTTGACACTTGGGTGTTGTCACGCGTTCTTTGTGAGCCATTCTCTAAAAATGAAATTTACTTTTGCAAGCCTTTTGAGGCTACTAGAGTTATACTAGATTTTCGAAAAATTCTATAAAAGACTAAGTTATTCGTCTTTTTTGGTATAACTCTAGTAGCCTCAAAAGGCTTACATAAGTAAATATACTTTTCAGAGAATGGCTCATATGGATACTTGATTTCAGGCTAACATGGATACTTAACATATATAAGAGATAATGATATCTTTGTCGTCTTGTGTTTCTTGTGAGCCCACAAGGAAAACTTGACCTCGCCAAGATAACACATACCTAGCTAGCACTTACCGTAACATACTTGACGATACCTCGTATCTTGACATATATCTTGACGCTATACCAATCATATCTACACTTGACACAATACCATCTTATAGGCCACTCACTCTATACACTCTAGATACTTTCAATTAAACCTCAAACTTACCTTAAAAATTATCCAATTCCTAAAATATCTTATTTACTTCTAGGATATTCACTCTATACACCCTAGGTACTAGGATACTCCTTAGTATGTTAGAAATCAAAATCACTTAGTAATACAAATATGAGTGTGTATAAAGCACATAGTAGCACACAAATATGAATATGCATTTCATATACGAATATAAGGTATTACGTAACTTTTTTTAGACATTACATATAGAAATGTGTATAAATCACATAGTAGTACACAAATATATCAAATAGAGATTAACTATCAAATAAAGGATATATAAATAAATTCATACGACCACATGTTCGACATCACAAAAGGTTATACGAACTTTTTGTTCATTGAACTTGAAAAAAGGTACAATCGATTCCTATGCGAGGAAATCTAAGTACAAGAATTCTGGGAAAGCATGACGGTGGAGATCGAGCTATGCAGCGGCTCCTTTACTCTGTTGACGATCTAATGACGAGTTGGACTTGTTTTGGCTTTCTGGTACCTTTGATGGAACTCTAGGGTTACCGATCAAGAGGATGCCGGAGTTGAAGACCTCGAAGCTCTGCATTTTGTCTTCTGCTTCTTTCTTCTCTATGTGTCTCCTCCTCCTCCTTTTGTTGAAGGAAAAACTCCTTCTTTTTATAGGGGAAAGGAGGCACATATGCGATGTGCACTCAAATTTGAGATATGAAGGAATATGTTGTCATTATACGGTGCGGGCTTCTGCTGAGCTGACACGTGGCAGACGTCGAGATTCCCCTCTATCGTGATCTCGGGTAGTTATTAAAATAACCGAAGGAGGAGATGTGGCGCATATCTATTGCTGGGAATCCTCTATTTAGATAAAGCCAAGTAGATCTTGGATTTCATCTTAGAGTAGGATTTTGTTTGATCTTCAGGAGGTTATTGGTTTAAACAAACCGACTTGATACGACCTTTATCAAAAGAGCAAACTTCGTCCTTATCTGAGTTTTAAACCAATTGATAAGATGTTTACACTTATCAATATGATCAACCTCTGTCCTATTTTTGAAAGTGGTAGTTTAAACAAACCTATTGGGTGGGACCATGCAACCTACACCTCTAGCGAGGTCTTAGTGCTGCTGTGCTTCTTGTCCAACGAGTAGACTGTTCTCCTGGAGACAACGGAGCCTCTGCGCTTTCAGGCGACGAATGGACTATGTTTCGAAGACGATGGACCCTCTCTATGTTTGAGCGACGAGTAGGCTGTGTTTCGAGTGGTAAAGTCACAGTGTTTTAGGGTGGCGAGTAGGCTGTGCTTCAGGCTAACGAGGTTAGTGTGCTTTTGTAGCGGCAGACGGACTTGTGTTGGATGCAATGGTGTTTCCCAAGTCTTTGATGAAGGGGGTTGAGCTTCTGGGTCGAAGCAGAGGTCTGCACAGTTGAAGCTGGGATGATGTGAAGTTATTACCAGTCTGCGCCTCCTGCTGGCGCAGGATTGTAGCTACGCTTCTGGTTTGAAGAAGCTATCTTTGAAGTCTTCTTTAAGAGCAATTAATGACAGCGCTTTAAGAAACGACTCCCTCTTGATTGCCACCGTTACTTGGGGAATTTCAAAGGGTCTTTTAATGGTCAAAGACTTAGTCGAATGAACCTATTTAATGGGGTTCATCATGCTGAGTACTAGGTTCATCCCATTAATGTGGGAATTTTGACCGACGGCCCCGTAGCCTATGTCTTAGACCACCCCGCCCTATATAAGGAGGAGTTTCTTCCGAAGAGTCATGTCTTCCTCTTTTTGTCCTTCAACACCATGTTGGATACAGACTTAGCTTCGAGTGGCCGTTGGCCTTGCCTAAGTCGGATTTTGGTTGAGGGTCCCTTTGTTCAAAGGAGCTGTGCCTTCGTAGAAGAACTGCTGATGAGCTTTAGGATGTGCTGGAATGCGTCTCATTGGGAGTTCGAACCTGAGCGATATCTTGGAGGTTTTGGAGTTCCTGATGATCGAGTTCGATTTGGTTGCCAACATGAAGCACCGCAGGTTGTGCTCTGCCCTGCTCATTGGCGACTGTGCGCTTCTGTTAGGCTGGAAGATCCTCAGAAGCTGATTCGCTTTTGAAAAGGGCCTCTTATCGTGCTGAATCCTCGTTCGGATCAATAGCTGCTTCAGGAAGAACTGCGCGTCTGAGAGGGGGTGTTGTGGTGGCAGACTTTGATGGAGACTGTATTCACATCTTCTATCCATAGTCCTTCCTCTCATGACGATTACATTGTGAAGATGAACCCCAGCATAGATCCGTAGGAGTTTTTAGTTCAGCATATGTAATCACAAACACTTTGTAACAAATCCTTGTAATTAGGAAGTCTTCTTTTATGTAATCGTGACGAAATTGTAATAGACTCTTGTAGCCATGATTTAATAAAAAGAACTTTCCTTGAACTTTTCATCTATTTTTTGTGAGTTTGTCTTTTCTGTTGGCATGCTTGACCGCCTGCGCTTCTGTGAAGCTGGTTTGGTAGCAAGAGCACCAACCTGCACCATTCGTCATCTACGCCTTTGTGAAGGTAGGTGGGTAGCGAGAGTACCCACCTGCACCTTGTGTCACCCTACGCTTTTCATGCTTCTACAAGACCCCCTTCAGAGTGTCCCGAACTTGAGTCAAGCTCGAAATACTTTGAAAAGAAGCATGACACGTGTTTCTTTGTAGGTGAAATACCCATAACGTCTGCTGCCAGGCTGGCGTCATACTTGGGCTTCAACATTAAATACCTTAAGCCGTCGCTTCCTTAAGTTTTGATCATGACTCCTCGTTTCTCGTGAACGTTTATTATGACCTTTTTCTGAACCCATATCGTTTTGAGGGTGAATGAAGCGTCTTGTCTTCTTTTGTTGATGTGGCACAGCTCTGTGAGCACCCACTAGAGCGTGAGGGCTTTCGCTGGTATTGCTTATCTTCATACGTAGTATTTTTTTAGGAACTTGCCATTGATTGGCATCATGAGTAAGTCACCATTAGATTTGGCCAGTCGGTAAGCGTCGTTGGAATACATCGTCTCTATGACGAACGGTCCTTCCCACTTGGGTTCGAACTTCCCTGCTATTTTGTGAGTCATCACAATCGGTCTTCGAACTGCTAAGACGAGGTCACTCACTTGGAACGTTCTTTCCCGGACCTTTTTGTTAAATGTCCCAAAAATACGAGCTTTGTTCCAACGCCTCCTTATAGTCGTCGGCGCTGATTATCTTCATCAATCAGATGGTTGGTAATAGCTACCCATAAGGATGGGATTTGGATCTCCAGGGGGAGCACTGCTTCACTCCCATAGACAAGAGAGAATGGTGTGCTGCCCTTGGGTGTCCAAACGATCGTACGGTAAGCCCATAGACATTCGCCCATGTCACGACCCGCACCCACTGTGAGGGTACGAGAACGTAACAACGCCCAGCCTACGCCGCAGTGTCGGCAGTAGAACGCTGTCCTAGGTCAATCATCTAGCAATATAAGGTACATATACAGTATATACACTCCGAATGGAGGTGACATAGAAATACAATCTCAATCACATCTAAGGTAGAATACGATAAAAGATAGAGAGATAATGAACGAAATGAATTCACAAAGATATAAACAAATAGAATCCAAGTGTCTATGATAACATCTCCACATCATTCAGATAAAACAACTCCGAGTGTATACAATAATGTATCATTGAGAAAGACAAGGTAAAAATCTAAGCTAGCAGTCTAAACCACTGGTGGCAGATCCTCTACTGCAAGTGGGTCCAAGTCACAAGTGTTGTCTAAAGCTGCACCATAAGGGTAGACACCATAGCCTCATCATTCTCTGTAAAATTTTCAACAGGTCCAGTCAGGACGGGAGCGAGCACAATACATCTCAACAGTTCATAACAGGTTAGAAAATATAATCATGCAGTAAAGTAAGATACATGAACTGAAAGAAAGTACAGAATGTAAACAGAGAGAGAACTATAATAGAAATATCTACTATAAGTAGAGAACTAACAGTGGCTAGTGAGTCAGAGTACAATATAAACATGTGAATGGCATAGGAGATTCTGGGAACTATACTATGGAGTGATTCTGGGAACTATACAACTTGGATATTATTCACATGTCTACTTCTACTCCCCCGTACCCCCAATCAATACACAAGGATCCAGCCAGGTTATGTTATGATTCCATGCAATGGCCCACAAGGGGTGATACATGGTAGGCCCATAAATGGGTGATTCTGGGAATGCCCATAAATAGGTGATTCAAGAAAGACTCTGTGATCATGAGAGTACATGTCACAAGTGATCAATGAACCGTGAAGCATAGTGATACACCATGTAAGTGAAACGCACAGAACATGTAGTATACGATGCTCCCTGAGGGGATAACATCTCAAGAAGGGATCCATATAGTACTAATCTGTGTGACCAATGTGACAGTATCAAGTAAAATAATTTAAAGCAGGAAAATAATTCTAAATAGGATATGAAATGATCAGAGAATGTACTCGCCTGATAATTGAATGTCCGAAGAGGATGTACTGCCTGAGGAGAGGTGTCTGTCTCCTATTAGTACAATACAGTCACAATATGTCCAGAATGGTAATATGAAACATTACAATGCATTCTACATGATTTCTAGGTCAAACCAGGCCAAAGTCAACCCTTGGTCAACTCTGGTCAACTGCACTAGTCACACTTGGTCAAACAAGCCATTCTAGGTCTAACCCTAGTCTAAACCAGTCAACCAAGTCTAGCCAACCCTAACTAAACCTAGGCTAGCACACAACCACAACACAATGCCAACTAAGCTATCAAAACACACATTATATAGGTTTAACATATACAAGTTATACCTATATACCATACTACAATATACAAATCTATAGATACCATGAATATGTTATATACATTATATTTCATATTTCATATGCATTCATTCCTTCTACATCTCATGTGCATAAATATATCTTATATTGCATTCTAGCCTCATTACATCATCCTTCCGATATTGCATAAAAGTTAGTCTAAAGCAAGGTTCATGTGTTAACAGTCATAGAAAAATGGGGGTTTTAGAGTATCAATCTCAATTTCTAAGTTAAACTTAACATCTTATTTCAGTTTCCCCATTTCAAATCAAGTTTATATATATTTAGAGAGATAGAGGGTGAGTGTGGAGTGTATAGTGTAAAGAAGGGGAATGGTTAAGTGAGTGTACAGTTCCAGTTTTGAATATGTGTGTGTGGTGAGGAGAGTGTCAATGCAAGTCTCAGTATGCATATCAAGAGAGAGTCCCAGGTATATAGGCATACATTTATATATATATATATATATATATATATATATATATATATATATATATATATATATATATATATAAGTGAGGTAACAACATATGTATGGAGAGATAGAAAGGGGGTAACATGTGAGATGTGTGGTGTGTGTCTAAAGGGGGAAACATGTGTGTGTATAAGAGGAGTCAATGTGAGGCCTTGTGTGTGTTAGGAGAGAATGTGTGTATATTTGAGAGTATGTGTGATGTGTCCTGTGTTCAGGAAAGTGAGGGTCAATCTTATGTGTCTGAACAGATGAGAGTGTGGCAGGAAACATAAATGTGTAGATGTGTGTGTGTGATGTATCAGGTATCAAGTGACAGGAAAACACATGTGTGTCAAGCATTCCACACAAGACAGGAATGTGAAAATGGTCCAGGGTGTATAGAGTCTCAGGTTACCAGTGTCCAGGAATGTGATTGTTGCCAGGTCTTGGGACTAGCAACCCAGGTTCATACAATGGCAGTGAAGCAATGTAGGTCCCTGGTTTTCCTAACAGTGTATATATTCAGATTTCGAGTGAACATGAAATGGATTTCTCATAAATGGAAATGGACAGTAACACTTAGTGTCTCCAGGAAATCAATGTTCAGTGTATTAAACAGTCCATAATGACAGAAATTTTAAGGAAATCAATTGTCAGTTATACCTACATTCGAAACTCAGTAAATCAATAATCAGGAAACTGAAAAAAATGGGGTTTCAATGCTCAAAACCAAAGACAATTCGAACCCAAGTCATCCAATTTCCTTCGCAATCATAAACCAACATCAATATCAGTAAAGAAGTCAACTGAACACCATAAAACCATTTCGACCACTGAACTCAGGTTAATAATACGAAAATTAGTTGAGAACCCTATATGAAACTGTTGAAGCATGGAAAAGAATAAAGAAAAGTCCACACGACCAAGGATCCCCATGCGGCTCAAGGGACCATGCGGCTCAAAAGTCTATATGGCTCAAAAAATTCCATAAGGCCCAGAGAGGAGCCATGTGGCCTTCAACAGCTCTTTCCTTCGTCTTTTGCTGCATTTAATGACCTGATGGCTGACAGCTCTGACAAATGACAGCTCTGACATAAAGTCGCAATAATGACTGACATAATGGCGCGTTCCTAGGGAAGAGAAGAAAATTTTCTCACAGCTGGCAGAATCCATCAAATCCCGAGGCATGCGGCTGCTGTATTTATGCGACCGCCCACTTCATGCGGCCGCCCATCTTCATGCGGCTGCATCCTTTATGCGGTCGTCCATCAGCATGCGGCTGCCCACTTCATGCGGTCGCCCATCTTCATGCGGCTGCATCCCTTATGCGGTCGTCCATCAGCATGCGGCTGCCCACTCCTATGCGGCTGCCCATCTTCATGCGACTGTTCATCCCCATGCGGCTGTCCATCTTCATACAGCCGTTCATCCTCATGCGGCCCACTCATATACGTCTATGCCAAGATGACCCAGTGGAGACACGTGGCACTTTTCACAATGATTGAGATACGTGGCAGTCTTATCTTCCTGGAATTATGGGTGCTAACGAATTCTAACAAAATCAGATTTGTTGTAATCACCATAATTGCCCAGACAAGTCAAATCGAGCAAATTAGACACGTGGCAAGCCATCACAAGTCACGAATATTCATGGCAATCAATATTAATTGCCCACAGAGATTTGATGCAATCTACATTAATTACCTAGATTTGCTACAATCAGAATGAAGGGCCCAGATTAATTGGTCCTTAACCGCCGATATATCAAAGAGGTAATCATTGCATACCCTAATGATTGCATCCCACTTCTATAAATAGCAAGGTGCCATTCCCTTACGGGGAGGACTTTTTCTAAGAGCACCAGAGCACCTGGAGAGACTTAAAGAGAGAGAGCAAGGAGAGCATTTCTTCATTAACGCCAAGCAGATATTCCCCGGAGCCAAGGCTGTATCCGATCGTCCAAGGAGTAAGGCAGAGCTGCCGTCGCTTTCCCGAGCCTCTACCGTCACCCCCCAGAATCTAAAATAAACAATTGTACTTAGACTGTTGTACCTAGGTTTTCGTCCCTAGGCTTTCTTTGTACAAGCGAGTTTGTATAGTGAAGTAAAAGTCCAGTCCTCCGATACTTGTTCTGTTCTTTTATATTTCATGGCAAACACGATGGCGACTCTGCTGGGGACAAACTTCTCCACAGCCGAGGAGTTGGTGACGTAATCGAATGCAGCCAAACTTGGCTCCACACAACAGAAGATGGTCGTCCGCTTCGACCAACAGGCGTTTGAAGAAATGCTCTCCGACGGAAGCGCTGGCCCGGTCCAGAAGCGAACCCGCACAAAGAAGGCTCGCAGGGAGTGGAGGCCAAAATCATTTGCTCATCCCCAAGCTCTGAACGGAGTACTCTCTGCTGTCCAGGACGGCGAAGGCAACTCTCATGCGGCCCCACTTCAAGCCATAGAGGATTCTGCTGTCCCCAAGTCCGGCAAAGGAAAGCACTACAATGCTGGACTTGCAGGGATAAAGAATGATTCTATGTGCTCCAGGAAGAAGCTAAACAAAGGCACTAGCCGTAAAACGAAGACTCATGCGGCCAAGACTGCCAGCCGCATGAATAATGTCCATGTGGCCGAAACTGCCAGCCAAATGCATAACACTCATGCGGCCAGGATTTCCAGCCGCATGGAGAAGACCTATGCGGCTGAGACTTTCAACCGCATGAAGAAAGCCGATGCGGCTACGACTGCCAGCCGTATGAAGATTATTGATTCCAGCCGCATGCTGCCTGCTCCACGCGGCTCAGTCTTCGACCACCTCTCCTATGGTCCTCATCTCTCGTGCTCCCGAGAAGACATGTCTGACTCTCTCTAGCACCACTTAGACTCTTCCTATTATATGCCCCACGCACCAGAGTGAAGAAGTCTAGGACAGCGCGAGCTTGCCAAGCTCAGTCCGCTGACCCGACCTCTGACCATCCGAGCGTTCCACATACTGTTATGCGGGCCTCTGATAGGAAGTTGTACAGAACCACTCGAGTCCAGCCCCCGGCGACAAACGGACAGAGAGGTTCCTAAAAGTCTTCCAAAATCTAGGGAGCAAACATGGTCGCTTCAGACCCGTCTGACTTGCGTGAGGCTATCCTCCACAAGCGCAATGAAAGAGAGGGGGCCTCGGGGTGCAAAGAGTCCTCCTACGGACGTCACTGCACCCAAATCATCGTCAACTGCTATTGCAATAACGTGACGGTACGACAAGACCAGCAGTCCGTCTTCCAAAGACTGCAACAACCATGTTCAGAGGGTGAGGCACCTCCCGTCGTCTCCTGCAACTCTGCTCAGAAAATCCTCACCGATGGGAGAAGGAAGAAGACAAATGTTTCTAGCCCGAAGATTTCAACCACTATGACTAAGAGACTGTCGTCTAAGCGGTTGCCCACCACCGGAGTTTTCCAAGGTACCCATTCAAAGACGAAATCTGCTACAGTGGGAGATTCATCGTCCACATCACTGAGGGTTGCTGGAACTGGGGGTAGCACTCCTCCGAAAATCCACGACAATCCGATGTTCCAAGAAGACGAGCTGGGGAAAATAACTCTCCCATTAGATGCAGCAAATCCCGACGTCCCCGATGACGTCCACAATTCCCAAGACGAGGCAAACTCGGAAGCTGGGGGTACTGTTCCTTCTGAGTCCGAACCAGAAGAAGATATTCCCACATACCCCGATGACTTCTCGTTACAGGGGTATGATTCGGAGTGTACGTCATCAACCGTCCCTTCCACTTCTACTCATGTTAGGACGACATTCATGACAAACGACGAACAGGCTGGTCCCAGTGATCGCCAACGCATCGACACTCTGGAGGCCATACTGCGCACCTTGGTCAAATCCGTGGACGAGATTAAAGCAGCCCTCCCTACTCTGTAAGGAGGAATGCCTGGCCAAACAAACTTGGGTCCCACGGTCAATGCAGACTCAAACTCAGCGGCACCAAACCCGGGCAATAATCCTCCTGAAATGTCGGCTCCTACCGCTGCAGACGAAGCCAGGAAGGCAAGAAGAGAGGTCCAGGATCTCCGAGCCATGTTCCATGCTCGAGAAAACTGCCAAGACCTCAGGATACGACAACCGTATCCCACTGCGTGGAGAGATGTTCCCTTCCCACCAAAGTATAAACTATTCCATATCAATCCATACGATGGGAAGACCTCCGCAAGTCGGTACATCACTTACTTCGAGGTCACCACCGACCATCTGCCTCATGACGATGCCATCCTTACATGATTATTCATCGGGGCCTTGGAAGGGTTCGCCTTCGACTTGTACCGTAACCTGCCAGACAACTGCATCCACTCCTTCGCCAGCTTCAAACGCATGTTCTTGGAGAGATTCTACGAAGTAGGACAGGACATCACAATGTCCACCCTCATGGACGTCGTTCAAGGGGAGAAAGAGCTGACAAGGAACTATATTGAGCGGTTTCGCCAAACCGCCATGAAGTTGCCGTCCGGTAATCCGAATTCCTCCTTAATTAAAATTTGCCAAAAGAGACTGCTTCCAATAATCAGCCTCTGGATGGGTGAAAGTCAGTTTAAGGACTGGAAGACCTTTATCATCAGTGCCACTAGCACCGAAGACAGGTTGAAGAAGGCTCGCCAACTGGGATTGCACATCTCAGAGGGAGAGGACAAGGGCAGGAGTCCTAATGCCAACAACAACAATGGGGGTAGTTCCACCAACAATCGGGACAACAAGGTTAAGCAGGCTATAGTGGCCGACACAGCCCAGAAACCTGAGTCAAAACCGGCAGACAAGCAATGGTCACAAATGACCTACTCCTTCGAAGACAGCCACGTCAAGCCCATCTTGGACATGCTCATACAAGGAGACAGAATTTAGCTCCCTCCGCTAAGACGGGAACCTCGGCCGGCAGAAATGGAGAGCCCAAAGTACTGCCATTACTACCGCTACGTCCACCATGCTACACACGACTGCTACCAACTGAAACGATACATCCAACATCTCATCGATCCGAACGCTCTGGCCATTGATTTCGAAAAGGTAACCATGGCAGCCAATATGGTGTTAATACAATTTGGCAGCTTCCCTCCAACAGAAACTCAAGACGGTGTGGTACCCATCCATCTGGAAACAATAGAGATTGCTAATCTTCCACCTCTCCGAGATCAGGCTGCTGGTCTAGTGCCCCTCACCACATCACGGGGGGAGGTCATGTGGGTCCATCCAGACCTGGTACTCGAGGTGACTCCATCCACACCACCTTTCATTCGCAAGAAGAAGAGTAGAAAAGTCAGATCCTCCCACACAATCTCGGCAGATGTCGAAGAAGTCACGGCTGTCGTTACCCGATCTGGGGCATAATCCCAACCTGTGGCTGATAACTCGGCTGAAGATCATCAGCCAGCTACTGCTGATGCTCCGGGACCTTCTCAGCCTCCGACGACCGACAAGCCTAGGCCGAAGGAGACTCGCTTTGACAAATCCCTCCGAAAAGAGATACCTCATGGGCTGGAAAGGCCCTACAACTTTGACATCTTGGCGTAATTGGCCAACACACCGGCCAAATTATCATTATACGAGCTCCTAAGACTCTCAAAGGATGTTCACGCGGCTTTGAGTGATGCACTCCAGAATGTCGACGCTTATCTGGCTCAGGTCAACCTCACAGGAGAGAGCCCGCCTGAGCGATGCCCAACATTGTCTTCACTCCGAAGATATGCTCATTAAGACCAACCTGCACGATCGTCCGTTATACTACACTGGATACATCGGTGACGTAAAGGTGGATCGGATGCACATTGATCCTGGTTCTTCCAGAAGCATCATCCCGAAGGGTCTGTTACACCATCTCCGCATTCCTATGCATCGCCTGAGGCCAACAAGCACCGCCATCAGCGGTTTTAATTCGGGCAAGTGCTACCCGATTGGGAAGATTCGTCTGAAGTGCCAAATCGGCGATCTTCAGTCAGATGTAACCTATTACGTCATAGATGCAGACACTTCCTACAATATCCTTTTGGGGTGCCCTTGGATACACGATTACATGATCGTGCCTTCTACGCTGCACCAGTGCTTCAATTATGTCGACAAACACGGCTTCGTGAAGACAGAATTTATCGACATCGATCCCTTCAAAGGGGTCGAATCCTACTACTCAGATTTTTGCTTATACGAAAAGTAGAAGAGGCACCTTGGTGAAGGAGATGTGCAAGCTCGTACTGAGACGGCCTCAGGATCAGAAGAACCTCTGACGATCCACCTTCAAGCTCGCAAACCTGGTAAATCCGTACCCTTTACGGCCGCTCTGCGTAAGGATGTAATCAGCCTCTCGGTACAAGAGGGGCAAATGATAATCCAGCTGCCAAGGTTCGGCCAAGCGCCAAGACCCACAACGGAGCCACTGACAATCAGACTGCCTAGAGTCGGCCAGCCACAAACGAAGAAGCTCAATCCCTCCGACAAGCCAATGACGATACGTCTTCCCAAGAAGAATCGTCACCCCGATGCAAAGTCGGGAGCTTCCAGCGAGCCAACAACTCTCTGCCCAGCATCGAGTACCAAACTGGGGGTCGCTAGTTTGCCAACGACTCCACGTTCTGTTCCCCCGGCAGAACCCCTGACGATCAAGCTGCCCAGGTCATTCTCTCAGTCTTCATTTATATAGGGGGTAGCCAAAGAAGAACCGGAACTAGCCAAGTATGTGGCTGCCCACACTGATGTTCCCTCCGTAAATGATGTAATCCCGCTAGAAAAGATACCTTACTTCATCAATAAAGGGCTATCTTTGAACTACCTCGAGCTTAATAAGCTTTGTACAATGTATACTATAGAATACGGTATAGGCACTCACCTACACACACAGGTGACAAATATTTATATCGCAAACCAGCTTACTCCAGTGGAAGACGCTTACTGCATAATCGAGGGAGGGGACCATCCAATCATCTTCGGCCGGAAGGACGATCCACAGGCCCTTCACCATAGAGAAGGTCGATCTCGAATCAGATGTCGGAAGACTGCTTCTTTATCTGTATAGCCCCCAATCCAAATATCTCATGCAAAAACAGGGGTATGATCTGGAGGATACGCCAGGCTTAAACTACGACACTAGTCGATGATTACCTTTAAAGCCGCCAGTCCCGGTTGGTAAACCACGGGACTACTACAGCAAGACCCGATATGGATTAGGGTACGTTACGCCCGACACAACCCCTGAAAGTTCAGATAAGGAATGCGACTGACATTCACATTCAACCGGGTCATCAACTTCTGATTCGGATGCCAGCATCGGAGACGTATTCAGACAAGTCCTGTCAGTCAATATGGCATTCGCCGATGCTTACGAAGAAGATGAAGACTTTCCTGAAATCTTCGAGTTAGAGCTGTGGACCCAACAGCTGGATACACAATAGGAAAAGCGCTTCGAACAAAGAGAGCCCCCTACTGAAGATGAGGTCATACAAGTGGATCTAGGCAGCGACTCTTCTCCAAAACCAATCTTCGTTAGTAAAAGCCTGACAGACGAACAACGAGAATCGCTACTGGAACTTGTCAAAGAATATATTGATGTGTTCGCCTGGAACTATGAAGACATGCCAGGGTTAAATCTCGATATTGCTCTTCACAAACTCAACATCCGGCCAGATGCAAAGCCAGTCAAACAACAACAACGATGCTTCCGCCCAGGCATCATGGATGCAATCGAAGCCGAAGTCAACAAACTGATAGCCAGCGGCTTCATACGTGAGGAGCAACATCCAGACTGGGTCGCCAACATAGTACCGGTCCTCATGAAGAATAGGAAGATTCGAATCTGCATCGACTTTCACAATCTGAACGAGACTTGTACCAAAGATGAATTCCCCCTCCCTATCACAGACATCATGATCGACAACACATACGGCTTCGAATGCATGTCATTCATAGATGGTTTCTCGGGGTACAACCAAATCAAGATGTCTCCTGACGATGAAAAGCATACATCATTTCGAACACCGATTGGCACATACTGCTACACGGTCATGTCTTTCGGTTTAAAGAATGCTGGCGCCACATATCAAAGAGCTATGAGTATCATCTTCAGGGATCACTTGCGCAAGACTGTGGAGTGCTATGTTGATGACATCGCCGTCAAGAGTCGCTGTAAGGGAGACCATCTCCAGGATCTGAGGACGGTATTCGACCTGATGCGAGCACAAAATCTGAAGATGAACCCCACAAAATTCTTCTTGGGCATATCCAGCGGAAAGTTCTTGGGTTTCATCATCACCTTCCAAGGTATCCACGTAGACCCTGAGAAGACGAAGGCAATCATGGAAATTGGTCTCCCAAGAAATCTTTGAGAACTTCGAGGCCTCAAAGGGAGGTTAGCTTACATCAGGAGGTTCATTTCCAACCACTCCGGGCGTTGTCAGCCATTCACCCATCTCATGAAGAAGGGCGTCTCATTCGTATGGGACGAAGAATATCAGCGTGCCTTCGACAACATCAAATAATATTTGTCGAACCCTCCAGTCCTGGTGGCCCCGGTTGCTGAAAAACCATTCCCGCTCTATGTACAAGCAATGGAGCATTCCCTCGGCGCTCTGCTGGCACAAAACAACGATGTAGGCCATGAACAAGCTATATATTACCTCAGTCGAATGATGATCGGGCCAGAGCACCGATATACCGCCATGGAGAAGGAATGCCTCGCCCTGGTGTTCGCCATTCAAAAGATGCGGCACTATGTCACAGGACAAACCATACATGTGATCTCACGAGTCAACCCTCTCAGGGTCCTCATGACTAAACCAGGGGCACTCAGCTCTCGCCTCGCTACATGGGCAATATTACTGTCCTCCTACCATATGATCTTTGTCCCACAAAAGGCTGTTAAAGGTCAAGCCCTAGTAGACTTTTTGGCAGCCCACCCAGGCTCGGAGTCTGCCAGAATATACGAAAAAAATCCCAGATGAGGTCGTCGACTCGCATGCAACCTCTCACGATGATATATGGCGAATGTTCTTCGACGGCGCCTCAAGGACCGGACCTAAGGGCAACATCGTCGTCGGAGTCGGGGTGGTGCTGATTTCTCCTTCCGGACTAGTGATCAGCCGCGCTTACTCCCTCACGGAACCCTGCTCTAACAATGTGGCCGAGTACAACACTTTGGTCATTGGCCTCCAACTTGCAAGAGAGCTGGAGGTAGAATATCTTGAAGCATACGGCGATTCACAGTTAATCGTCAATCAGATCCGGGGTTCGTACGAAGTCCGCCATGAAGACATGATCCCCTATCACCAAATAGCGATCAACATCATCTCGTCATTTGGAGGGTTCTTCATCGAACACATCCCCAGACTCCAAAATATCGAAGTCGATGCCCTAGCAGACCTTGCCGCTTCCCTAGCAGTGCCAAATCATACTCATCATTCAGTGGATGTGATAGGACATGAACTGGTCTATCCCAAGAACAATGTTCAATTCGTGGCGAGTTATTCCGCTCAGACGATCGATAAAGCACAAGACTGGAGACAACCCTTCATTGACTTTGTAGTCTACGACATTCTGCCGGAGGACCCAAAGGAAGCCACCTCTATCAGAAGGCATTCTCTCAGATTCTTCTACGATACAGAGACGAAAATGATGTATCGCTGATCCTACGATGGATTATTGCTTCGATGTCTGTCAAATACAGAAGCCAAAGAAGCGTGTCTGCGGGGCCCATCAGCCTGGCCCAAAATTGCAAGACCGTCTTCGCCGAATGGGCTACTATTGGCCCACGATGGTAGTAGATGCGATAGATTACGCAAGAAAGTGCAAAGCCTGCCAAGTCCATGCGGACTTCATCCACCAACCATCCGAATTTCTACATCCGACAGTGGCGTCCTGGCCATTTGAAGCATGGGGAATGGATATCATCGGTCCGATCGCTCCACCTTCTTTCCGAAGACACCATTTTATACTTGCCATCATAGTTTACTTCTCCAAATGGGCGGAAGCTGTTCCGCTTGCAGAAGTAAAGACTTAAAATGTTATCAGCTTCCTCAAACATTACGTCATCTATCACTTTGGACTGCCCCGAAGGATCATCCACGATAATGGTCCGCAGTTTGCAAGCCACGCCTTCTATCGGTTTTACGACAAGCACAGAATTCAGGATGTTGCTTCAAAGCCATACAATCCGGCAGCAAATGGGTTGGCAGAAGCAATCAACAAAACTATCATCAAGTTACTCAAGAAGTTTGTATCCTCCAACAAACGCAACTGGAACGAGAAGCTTGGCAAATACTTATGGACGTATCGTACTACAGTCCGAATAGCCACAGGGAACACACCATTCTCCCTGGTGTACGGGAGTGAGGCAGTTCTCCCATTGGAGACTCAAATACCCTCGCTCCGTATCGCTCTCACTTACCAATTGACGACAGACGATAACTATCGTCGTCGGTTACAAGAGTTGGAGGCCTTAGATGAAAAGCGCCTCTTGGCTCAGCAACGAATCGAGCTATACCAAGCACGCATCTTCGGAGCCTTCAACAAGAAGGTTAAAATCAGAACATTCCAAGTGGGCGATCTCGTTCTGGCAGTTCGGAGGCCGATGGTCATGACTCATAAAACTGTCGGCAAATTCTAGCCAAAATGGGAAGGCCCATTTATCATTGAGGCTGTATTCTCCAACGGTGCTTACCGTCTCGCAAAACAAAACGGAGACTTGCTCATGCTGCCTGTCAACGGCAAGTTCCTGAAGAAATATTATGTCTAAACGACATTCTCCAAATTCCAGATTATTGAGTTATGTACCCGCTAGTACCGCTGAACTTATATTCCAAATTCTAGATCATTGAGTTATGTACCCGCTAGTACCGCTGAACTCATATTCCAAATTCCAGATTATTGAGTTATGTATCCGCTGGTACCGCTGAACTCATATTCTAAATTCCAGATTATTGAGTTATGTACCCGCCGGTACTGCTGAACTCATATTCCAAATTCTAGATTATTGAGTTATGTACCCGCTGGTACTGCTGAACTCATATTCCAAATTCCAGATTATTGAGTTATGTACCCGCCGGTACCGCTGAACTCACATTCTCTAAATTCTAGATTGTCGAATTATGTACCCTCCAGTACCGCTGAACTCACATTCACAACTCCCAGATTATCGAGTTATGTACCCGCAGGTGCCTCTGAACTCACATTCCGGTCACTCTTTTGGGTTGTAAGTCATGTATGGTCATACCTCTGAACTTATTTTTCTGAAAGAGCTCCTCCCTCATGATCTACTACCCGCACTCTCAGTGCACAAAAAGGGTAACGAATCCACAAAATTTCCAAAATGACCACGTCGATGTTACCTCTGAGTCGTTTCACTTCCGCCAAAAACAAATCACCCCTCTACATAGAACTTCTATGTCCTCATTACCTTTAAGTTGTCCTATGTACCCCTTCATGGAGCCCACTCCTGCCATGTCCTCATTACCTCTGAGTGGGAAGGCTCCATCGAAGAAACCTTTATATTTGCCATGTCCTCATTACCTCTGAGTAAATATGTTGGTCCTTCCTTGACTTATTATCTGTACCAAAAAACCTCATGGTATGCCAAGGATAATAGGTCCACAAATGTCCTCTGTTGACCACAAATATCCTCCGTTGAGTCCACTCCTGCCATGTCCTCATTACCTCAGAGTAGGAAGATTCCGCAGTAAAACCGCCATACTTGCCATGTCCTCATTACCTCTGAGTAAGTATGTTGGTTCTCTCTCGTCTTATTATCCGTATCCTGAACCAGGGTACGCCAAGGATAATAGGCCCACAAATGTCCTCTGCTGACCACAAATGCTGTACTAAGTTTCCTAGTACATGCACATCATTTCTCATCATGCCCCGGGAGCCCAGCTGCTCTATGGCATTCGTTCTTCCGATACCCGGAACGTCCATGACCACCTTACCATGGAATTGTTCTAGGTATCCCTATCAAACTTGTTATCCGTACCTAAAACCCATGTATGCCAAGGATAATAATTCTACAAAAAGTCTTCCATTGGGACAACTACTACAAGCAAAGAACAGAGCGAACGTATTCCGTTCAAAATCAGTGACATTCATATGACTACGTCTCATTAGCAAGCCAGAAAAGTTCTCTATTATTTTATTCAGATAAGAAGGGAAAGAGATTATATCGATGTCCAAAAGAAGCAAGACATAAACCGCAGCTAAAGATAGACAGAAGTACCAAAACAAAGACGGACATTTTTGAGAGCCCACGAATCCTAGTTGCGGGGACGCATATACCAATCCCTCAACCATTTTGCATATGAAGGATTTACTTGAGCAAGATCCTCGTCCGAAATAGGAGGATTAGAACCCCCAGTACTACCGCTTTCAGACTGGGGCTCCTCCCTTAAAACAATGGGCGCCAGCTCTCCTTTCTGTTCCTCCGCATCTGGTGTTACCTCCTTCTTAACAAGCGATTATCCTTGTTTTAAAAGGGGCAGCAACTCTTCCTTCACAATGATCTCAGCCTTCGGCAGGGTTGCTGCAAGAATCAAAGATAAAAAGAAACAAAGTCAAAGGATGGTCAGAGCCTTACGCAGGGGACTCATGCAGAGCCGATCGACAGGTCATTATGCGATTCGATTTACGAAGTGCGTATACGGCCACAATAATGATTCTCATACGGCTCGCGGCTCGACCATGAGACATACATGCGACACACATGAAGATGAAGGCTCGCATATAAAACATGCGACGTAGCCACAGCAGTTAGGGTTTTAAACTCACATAACGTCCTTACCAGCAATAGGGGGTGGACGTCAGGGTGGACTACGGGTACGTCGGCTGGCGGAGGAGCGGCCGCAGTCAAAGTAGAAGCAGCTTTCTTGCCCTTCGCTGCCACAGTCGACGAAGAAGTCGCCTTCTTACCCTTCGTCGCAACAGTCTTCTTGGGAGCCATCGGTGATCGTAGAAGAGGATAACAAATCGGGACAGGGAAGGTTTGAATTGAATGAGAGAGTAAAAAAATTTCTTCTCTTAATTCCTCTTATTTATAGGAGGATAAAAGAGGGGGGACACGTAGACCAATAACCGCTTCGGGTCGTGTGCTGCAGGCAAAACGAAACCGACTCCTCGGATTTTGCCCTCTCTCTCATAAAGGAGATTCACCCAGGGCATAAAATCCAAAGATTTAATGAGCCAAACCTTGGGATTTCCCCCAAAAGACGGCGCTAAAACGAATTAAAGGCAATTAATGACACACACACGTGGCAAGGAGCTCATGTGGCCAGACAGCCTATGCGGCCAGGAAGTCCATGCGGCTGGTTTGCCAATATGGCTCAGATGGCCATGCGGCTGAGGAGGCTATGCGCCTGGGACATCTATGCGGCCAGAGGAGTTTATACATAGCCATGCTTCTTATTCAAAGTATTTCAATTTTGCAAATTGAAAACATTGAAGGGGGTCTTGTAGATGCATGAAAAAGAATAAAGAAAAGTCCATACGGCCAAGGATCCCCATGCGGCTCAGAGAGCCCATGCGGCTCAGGGGACCATACGGCTCAAAAGTCTATACGGCTCCAAAAATTTCATAAGGCCCAGAGAGGAGCCACGTGGCCTTCAACAGCTCTTTCCTTCGTCTTTTGCTGCATTTAATGACCTGACGGCTGACAGCTCTGACAAATGACAGCTCTGACATAAAGGCGCAATAATGACTGACATAATGGTGCGTTCCTAGGGAAGAGGAGAAAATCTTCTCACAGCTGGCAGAATCCAACAAATCCCGAGGCATGCGGCTGCTGTATTTATGCGACCGCCTACTTCATGCGGCCGCCCATCTTTATGCGGCTGCATCCTTTATGCAGCCGCCCATCAGCATGCGGTTGCCCCCTTCATGCGGCCGCCCATCTTCATGCGGCTGCATCCCTTATGCGGCCGCCCATCAGCATGCGGCTGCCCGCTCCCATGCGGCTGCCCATCTTTATGCGGCTGTTCATCCCCATGCGGCTGCCCATCTTCATGCGGTCGTTCATCCTCATGCGACCCACTCATATGCGGCTCTGTCAAGATGATCCAGTGGAGACACGTGGCACTTTTTACGATGATTGAGATACGTGGCAGTCTTATCTTCCTAGAATTACGGGTGCTAACGAATCCTAACAAAATCAGATTTGTTGCAATCACCATAATTGTCCAGATCAAGTCAAATCGAGCAAATTAGACACATGGAAAGCCATCACAAGTCGCGAATATTCATGGCAATCAACATTAATTGCCCACAGGGATTTGATGCAATCTACATTAATTACCTAGATTTGTTACAATCAGAATGAAGGGCCCAGATTAATTGGTCCTTAACCGCCGACATATCAAAGAGGTAATCATTGCAAACCCTAATGATTGCATCCCACTCCTATAAATAGTAAGGTGCCATTCCCTTGTGGGGAGGACCTTTTTCTAAGAGCACTAGAGCACCTGGAGAGACTTAAAGAGAGAGAGCAAGGAGAGCATTTCTTTATTAACGCCAAGTAGATATTCCCCGGAGCCAAGGCTGCATCCGATCGTCCAAGGAGTAAGGCAGAGCTGCCGTCGCTTTCTCGAGCCTCTACCGTCACCCCCCAGAATCTAAAATAGACAATTGTACTTAGACTGCTGTACCTAGGTTTTCGTCCCTAGGCTTTATTTGTACAAGCGAGTTTGTATTGTGAAGTAAAAGTCCAGTCCTCCGATAATTATTCTATTCTTTTACATTTCATGGCAAATAGAAACTAATATTAAAATTAACATCAACCCAGGCATATGTATGAACTCATTTGAAATCGAATTGAATCCTTGGAAACATTAAAAATAATAAACAATGAATCAGTGACTTGAAAATCAGGTTCCCATTTACTGTTAGTTCAATCGAACCCAATTCTCATACACAAAACTTAAACTATCATTAACAGTAAACTTTACATGTGTAAGTGAATCAAATATGGCAATTAAAGATCAATAGAATTAGTTTAAAGCACATTAAGTCCAGAATTGGGAAAAATTGGAATTGCACATATCAGTGAACACTAAGAAAATGAATTTCGAAAGCCAAATCATGATAATAATCCAAAATATTGGTTGGTAAGTGAAGTGTCATACTTGTGCGTGTCAACCATGGTGTTCGTGTCCGTGCAAGTGGACACGAACGTGTCCAAACATGATTTTTTTCAGTGTATTGAAAAGACAGCACACCAGCCTCGTGCTTGCGTATGGGTCGCCCTAGGACACGACACAGGGCGACCCGTGTCTCGTGTTCATGCACGTCGGTTCGCCCAGAGTAGGGCTTCATGATGAAGTCTCTGTATCATGTCCAATCAAGACGTGTCCAGAGAAAATAACGCGTATCAGACGCAGTTTTCGTGCGCGGGCAGTTCAGTACAAAACCCGTGCGGGTAGGATTTCTTCCAAACCCCTCGATGAAATCATCCCAAAATTTGTGTGTGTTGTGTTAGACATGTGTCCTAGGTGTGTCCAAATTTTTGTGTCAAGACGTGCAGTATCGTGTCCGCTACAGTGCCCGAGCAGCAGGGCACCGAGCGCAGCCTGCTGCGTGCGTGTTCGTGTCCTCGTTCTGACACAACACGACACGAAAACCTATTCAGTCTTTATGAAACCTAAAGTACACATATAGATCTACTATTCCATGCAATTAGTTTAGCAAAAATTGAAAATAAAATCCTTAGAGGCATTTCTACAAACACTTGGTATCATGTCGGATACGTGTCCGATACGGACATAAAACGAGTCCACGAAGACACGAAATGATTCCTACAGTTAGAGGACTCCTAGGCCTAGGCTAAAATGCAAAAATAACAGCAACTATAATAAAGTTTTAGGGATTTACCTATAGGTATCAATCTCCTCAAAAGCTCTAAAGAAGGGGGTGTTCTTCTTGCTTCCCAACTTCACCAAATTGTACACAAACTGAGAAAAAACCCCATAAACAGCAAGAACACAGTAATTAGAACCTACTGCAATTTGTTTGGATTAAAAAGAAATTAAAATGGATTTTCTAGGAATTATTGAAGTTGGGGATTTACCTCTTTCTAAACTTGAGATCTATTTCCAAGGGAGGCTAACCCTAAATGAAAAAGGCATTAAATAGGGTAGGATTTCCTAGGTGGCTGGCCATAGTGGGTTAGGGTTAGGGTTTAGTGATGGGCAATGGGCCTTGGGCCAAGTTTCATAAACTATGGCTAAGTGATTATCTATTGGTCTCAATACCATAAGTCATGACTTATAACTTAACCCTCTCTATTCTAACTGGAGTCCAAAAGACTAAGTCTTGGGTTAACTCTAGTTTGACTAGGGTTACTTAACCTAACCAAGGCAGTCACAACTAGAGTTAGCTTCTAGACTAGTCTACCAAAATAAATGCTAGTCAAAGTCAACCTAGTCAACCATCATCCAAATAATTCCTAAAAATTTTCATAAATTCAAATACATAATGTTAAAATAAAATAAACCCAAAAATGACAAAAATATCCTCAAGCTAAAAATGATAAATGAAATACCCTAATCACATGGCTAGGTTCTAGATCACTATCTCTAGGGTTACACTAGCAAAACACCAAATCACAAGTCATGATTTTAAATAGTTTAAAAATGATTAAAAATCACCAAAAATCGTAATATGAAATAAATATCAATAAATAATAATTATAATTACAAATTTTCAAAATTGCCCTCATCTAAAAAACTGGGTGTTATAATCCTACCCACCTTATAAAAATTTTGTCGTCGAAATTAAGATGATCGCACCCCTTTCTAGGACAAACATAGTCAAGGGTCAATCACTAGTCAATTTTCTCAACATCCTAGTACTTGGTCATCAACTGGTCAACTTTTTTAGGATTTTACCTATGCTAGCTACCTAAGTGTTGGCAACTAGAAATTAGCAAAAGAAAACTCTATAATAGGCTAGCTCTTAACTTCCCAATCCAATCAAGTCACCCATAAATAAATATCTACAAGCTAAGCACACCAATCCCAAATACCACATATATATGCTCAAGAACAACAACCCATCACATATATCCTAAGTATATCATCTATATATATATATATATATATATATATATATATATATATATATATATATATATATATATATATATGACTGCTCAACCAAGGGTTAAAGTAGACTAAACTCATAAGGGACTGAAACAAAAGCTTAGAATTAGGCTAAGGATGAATGGTCTGAAACATCAATATAGGCAAAAGGGAATGGTGCCAAGGGGACTGAAATTATGAGCTAAAGGACAGGACATTTGGGTCCACTTGTAAAGTCAAAGTAAAAGAAAACCTACATGGTGACTGAAACATGCCTCTAGATCAACCTGGCCTCTCCTCTATATCTGGCTGAACTAACTATATGCAGGACAGTGGTCTGAAGAAGTGAACCAAACTGGTGTACAAGGAATGCAATAGGCAATATACTGCAAATGAGTGTAGGCTATGTACCAATCAAAATGCTTTACATATATACAACTATATATATTAACCCTCATCACCTCAACTCTACTCAGGGTCTAATAACACATACTCTCTACCACATGCCTATCACTCCAATGAAGGGGTCAGATACTGTAAGGTGTACTGGGACAGAACGGTGAACTGTCCCAAGGGGTGAGTGCAGACCTCTAGTATGCATGATACTAACTCTTCGGATATGCAGAATATGGTAAGGGATTGATGGTTATATTGGTGAGTCAATAATTGAGGTCTGAACTATGGTCTAGTGGGACCTATATTGTAACATGGTAGGTAATGAATTTTGAGTGCAGTGAACAACTTGTACAAGTCTGAACCAAGGGGACAGGGTATCTAGTGAAGGGTCTGCACACTGTCTATAAAGGTTGATCAAACATGACTGAACTCCACATAAGGAGAAATTAACTAAAATAGAAAACTGAGCCAAATATAGGCTAAATAACTTGTCAATAATCCTATACAACAATGACTTATAGGTACCAACCAACCCATATCCCATATGCCAATATCATCTGCAACCTATCTATATAAATAGACCTCTCGACCTTAGGTGAAACTACAACTATACTCAAGGGCAGGCTCTGGTCATGGGTGCCTCACTGGAAAATGGTAAGGAAAAATAATAATAATCATAAGGGCTGCAAGGCATACTAACATCCTATATATAAACTGGTTGGTATTATAAAAAACAGGAAAATCATCTACAATGGGTTACTATTCTAATACCACTACTAACTATCATCTCTAGGGTACAGGTACTCTACAAGTCATCACCTTATTACACTATGAAAGAACTACTTATGAATAAGCTCTACAAAACTAAATATCCCTGTAGGAGCGTAAAAAGTGCTTCATGGAATGAGTCAAAGAGATAGAAACATTCCACTCAACATGATCTATTGTTACAAGCTAACCACTTTACGCTAGGGTCAAGACAATGATTTTACGCCAGGGTCAAGCCAATGGTTTTACGCCTAAGACTGGCTAACCACTTTACGCTGGGCAAAGCTGTCAAGTCTTGCATTTAATGCAAAGTCTGACATGAAGATTTAATGATGGCATATATCACAGAATTCGAAAGGATTTGTTTTACACAGAGACCAATGTTGTTGTTTAGTATGTGGACTGAGTTATTTTACGCTCACAGTATGGCTTCTTTTACGCATGAAGACTATATAAGTTTTTACGCTCAAGAGTTGACGTGTGCATAAAGTTTATTTGGGCTACTTTTACGCCCAAGGTTATTTAACAACCACTTTACGCAGGAAGTCCATGTCAGGGCTATTATACGCCTAGTCTAATACTTTACGCTCAGAGTATTTTGGGTTGTTTTTACGCCCTATTCTTCTTCACCAATTTGGAACGTGGTTTGCCTACATGGCTTTCATGCCACATATCTCGAAGAACGTGTGTACGTGCATCCTATTCTTATTGAAGTGATGGGATACATGTCAACGTATGCAGAGGGTGACTTCGGTCATGGGTGGCAGTTATTAGCGTAAAGACGGAACTTTTGCTGAGTTTTTACGCACAAGAAGCCAAGTCTATAAATAGACTGATTTTTCTCATATAACACACACAGAGAGAGAAGAGAAGACATAGAGATCAGAGCTCAGAGACTTTGATTTTTCGGAGCATTCTTCTTCAACTTTTCTTTCAGAACAGAGTGAAGCAAAGCAGGAAAGCATTCGGCCTCGCCATCAGTGCCCAAGTGCCTCGATACTTTTCTGGTGGCTTAGTTCTTCCAACTGTTCATCTTCTAGCAGTGATCTTCATCATCATCGTATGGTCCAAGTAACAAAGTGATCATTTACAGATCAGACTTTCATAGCAATACTTGCCAGAATCAAATTTGTACTTCTTGTATTTTTTCTCGTTTTATTTTTAAAATCCGATTTCTAGGCATTTTGTTAAGTGAAACAAAAATGGCGACTCTGCTGGGGATGACCTTCTCCTCTGACGAGGAGGCAATTACTCAATACGATGATGTGTCGATTGGATCGACAAAAAAGACTCTGGTTTTACACTTCGAACAGACTGCTTATGAAGAGATGCTCCGAACTGGGGGTGGTTCTCGCTGCTCCAATGTTCAAAAATCTCGCAAAGCACGAAAAGTTTGGATTCCTAAATCCAAAATAGCTTTTGATCTCTCCGTTGCTTCTGATGGCAAGAGAATTTTTTCTACTCCTGTCGTAGGGGCTCCCGTTCATAATGAGGCAGTTCTTACTTCAGCGTTGCACTCTAAGTGTGGCAAGTTATCTTTCGTCTGTGACGGTGAAGATAATCAGGTTTTACGCCCAGTGGGTAAAAACCAAATTTTACGCTCAGTGCATAAGAACGAGTCTCCCATTTGTAATGAGGCAGACTCTAATGCTTGTGCTTCTAAGTGTAAAAATAAGTCTCCCGTCTGTGACGTGGTAGACACACAAAAATTACGCTCTTCGCGTAAAGGAAAATCTCACATCTGTGACGTGGTAGATAATCAATTTTTACGCTCTACGCGTAAAGGTAAGTCTCCTGTCTGTGAGAGTGTAGATAAAATTCGCAACGATATTTTTACATCTAATGTGAATGTACCTAAATTCATACAGCGTAAAAATGTTGTTGGTAAAGCTTCAGTTCTACACCAACAACCTTCTTATACTACACTACGTAAAGTACCAAACCTACAAATCACACGCAATAAAAATGGAGTCCTTCGTGCTCAAAAATCTCAAGATTTGCGCACACAACTCCAAACACGTAGAAATGTACAGTTTGGTTCTGCAAATGCAGCCAGTAATCTTCTTTACACACAAGGGACTAAATGTTTTGCAACCCCAAATGTAATAAAGAAGACTACTCCTTCTACTCCTTCTGATTTACGTGAATTGCTAATGCAAAAGCGTAAAAATAGACAATCTCCCGTGACACTACCCGAAGAAAATCATCACTGTGAGTGTCACCAGATTGTGATCAAATGTTGTTGCACGGCTTCCAGACGATCAGTTTTTGATCGATTGAATTTTAATGCGCCCCAACAACAAGCTGATGAGTTGTCATATGCATCAGTCAACATGGCATCTCACACCAAAAGAGAACGACGTCCTAGACGGAACACGTCCCAAACCCCAGGTCAACAACAATTCAACAGACTTCTTGATTCTTTTGAAGGAGTATATCAGAATACTCGATCAAGAAGACAAAGACAATTACAGACTTCTAATTCTGAAGCTGGGAGTACTCAATCTCTTGAGTCCGAAACTGATAGTATCGATTCATACTTCTATACTAATCCTTCTGTATCTTCAAGAAAAGTTGAATCCTACGCTATTGAAGATGAACCAGAGACGTCATCTGTTAATACAGAACAACGTCTTACTGCCGTTGAGCAATCATTGAAAGACAAGCTTAACATGATGCAAAACATGCATCAGATAATAACATCTCAGCAAAACTGCTCAACCAGTAATTGTAATACCGGTTCAGGCAGCAGCACCAACTCAAGATAGCCAAGGGGTTGATATACCTTTGAATATCCAAGAGCCTGCTGTTAACCAAGCTTCTGCATCTCCAGATCCTATCATTCCAGAAGATGTACCATCTCTGATAGGGATTATGGTACAACCAACAACTTTTTAATCAAATGTGCTTCCGTAAACTAGTGAAGCCATTCAAGCAGTGCGTGAGCTCAAAGCACAATTTGAAGTTTTGAAGCAAAAGGATCAACTCCAGAGGTTAGGTATTAAGCAACATTATCCTCCTCATTGGAATGATGTACCCTTTCTACCGAAATTCAAGCCACAGTCAATGGTATTGTTTGATGGAAAAGCTTCTCCTAGTCAGTATATCAATTACTTTGATATTATGACTGTACATTTGCAGAAAAATGATGCTCTTCTCACTAGAGTATTCATTAGATGTTTGACGGGTTCAGCTTACGACTGGTATCGTAGTTTACCCGACAATTGCATTTCGTCTTTTGACAAATTTAAGGCAATATTTCTCTTCCGTTTGTATGAAGGAGGTATGGACATGAATATGTCCTCCTTAATAAAAATTAAGCAAAAGAAGAAAGAAGATACTCGGATGTTCATTGAATGTTTCCGACAGGCGACTTTAAAGATGCCCCCTGGTATGCCAGATTTAACGCTGATTGATACATGTAAGATGAATCTGGGACCATCTATCGCTGTCTTCACGGGTTCCTAATTCACAGATTGGGCTTCGTTTATCATAGCAGCAGTTTCTGCCGAGACCAATGGTAGGTTGGCTCGTGAACATGGGATGATTTTTGCCTCTGAAGATAAAAGAAGAATCTGAATTGACAGATATAGTCAACAATCTCTCAAGATTATCCAGAACATGGGATATGATTTGAAGACCATACAAGGTCTCAATCAAGGCAAAGGTAGACAACTACCATTACGTGGTGATCCGTTTTACCAGAAAACTTGTCATGGATTGGGATATGATCCGTCCTACATGTATAATGACGATATACAAGAAGAATTCTCTTCTAGCTCTTCACAATCATCAGATTCAGAAGAAGTCCAATTCATCAAATTCGATATTTCTTACTCCTCGTGTGTTAAAGGAGATATTGTGATGAATCTGAGCAAATATTTTCAGCTTACATGGTTCAAATTGATGGTGAATCTGAGCCATTTGAGAATGATCCTTGGGCTCAACAGATGGACACTCAATGGGAACTTCATTTTGAACAACGATAACCACCTACAGAGGACGAGATTGTCCAGATTGACGTTGGAGATAGAACTACGCCCAAACCAATATTTATCAGTAAGAATCTTTCTGAAGATGAAAAGGAAGAATTGATAAAACTGATCAAAGAATATATTGATATTTTTGCATGGAGTTATGAGGATATGCCAGGTATAGATCCCAAAGTTGCTACTCATAAACTCAATATTCTTCCTAATGCTAAGCCTGTAAAACAACAGCAACGGCGTTTTTGACCAGATATGATGGATGCAATTGAAGCAGAAGTCAAAAAGTTGATCACGTGTGGTTTTGTTAGTGAAGAACAACACCCTGATTGGGTTGCCAACATTGTTCCTATTATAAAGAAGAACGAAAAAGTCCGAGTTTGCATAGATTTTCGAGATCTTAATGCAGCTTGTCCAAAAGATGAATTTCCACTTCCAATTACTGATGTCATGATAGACAATACATGTGGTTTTGAACGCATGTCTTTCATGGACGGATTCTCAGGATATAATCAAATTAAGATGCATCCAGAAGATGAGAAGCATACTGCTTTTCGTATACCCCTTGGGGTTTACTGCTATACGGTAATGCCGTTTGGTCTTAAAAATATCGGTGCCACATATCAATGGGCCATGAGCAACATCTTTCAAGAACATCTACGGAAGACAGTAGAATGTTATGTAGATGACATTGCTGTTAAGAGTCGATCGAAAGGTGATCACATTCAAGACTTGAAGACAGTATTTGAATTGATGTGTCAACATCAATTGAAAATGAACCCTACTAAGTCTTTCTTAGGGGTTTCCAGTGGCAAGTTTTTAGGATTTGTCATTACTTCTCAGGATATCCATGTTGATCCTGATAAGGTTAAAGCAATTCTTGAAATGCGTCCTCCACGCAATTTAAAAGAACTCCGTGGCTTCCAAGGTCGTATTGCGTATATCAGGAGATTCATATCCAATCTCTCTGGAAGATGCCAGCCTTTCTTTCGTCTACTAAAGAAGGGTGTATCATTTGTTTAGGATGAAGTGTATCAGAAAGCCTTCAATGACATCAAGCAATACCTTACAAATCCCCCTGTTTTGGTACCTCCAGTGATAGGAAGACCATTTTTGCTATATGTTCGAGCTTTGAATCATTCATTTGGTGCTCTTCTTGCACAAAAAAAGTGATATAGGGCATAAACAAGCAATTTATTATCTTAGCCGAATGATGGTCGGAGCAGAACACAGGTATACTCCTGTAGAAAAGAAATGCTGGCCTTGGTTTTTGTTGTCCAAAAGACAAGACATTATGTGACAGGACAGACTATCCATGTCATCTCCAGAATAAATCCCATTCGGGTATTGATGAGAAAACCGAGCATTCTTAACTCTAGGTTAGCTACCTGGGCGATGTTGCTCACTCCTTATGACATGGTTTATATACCTCAAAAATCAGTGAAGGGTCAAGCATTAGCTGATTTCTTAGCTGCTCATCCTATACCTGAAACATCAAAGTTATATGAGGACATTCCAGATGAAGTTGTGGATTGCAATATGACTTTAAAAAATGACATTTGGTATTTATATTTTGACGGAGCATCACGGGTTGGACCTAAAGGTAATATTGTCTCTGGGATAGGAATCGTCTTAGTTTCTCCTGACAAAATGGTCATATACCGTGCCTATTCTCTCAATGAACCATGCTCCAATAATGTAGCAGAATATAATGCTCTATTGATTGGTCTCCAAGTCGCAAAACAATTGAATATTGAATTCCTGGAAGCCTATGGAGATTCTCAGCTGATTGTTAATCAGGTTAGAGGGACTTATGAAGTCAAAAATCCTGATCTCATCCCTTACCATCAAGTGGTAGTCGAATTGGTCCTTTCATTCAAAGGATTCTTTATTGAATTCGTACCACATTCTTAGAATGTGGAGGCTGATGCTCTTGCTAGCCTAGCTGCAGACTTGGCTGTTCCAATCCGAAGACAAAATACAATTACTTTGTTGGGCCGAGATTTATTCTGTGTCAAGAATAATTTGTATATTGAACAGAGTTATACTACAGAATCAAGCTCTCAGCAAAAGGAATGGAGAACTCCATTTATTAATTATGCGGTTCATGGGATTTTACCTGAAGATCCAAAAGAAGCTGTATCAATTAAAAGATGATCATTTCGATTCTATTATGATTCATCTTTACATATGTTATATCGTCGCTCATATGATGGACTTTTGTTGCACTGTCTCTCAGAAAGTGAAGCTAAACTGGTACTCCGTGAGGCTCATGATGGCGTCTGTGGTGCTCATCAACCGGGTCCAAAATTACAAGACCGCATTCGAAGAATGGGGTATTATTGGCCTTCCATGATAGCAGATGCTGTAGATTACGCCAGAAGGTGTAAAGCATATCAGATTCATGCTGACTTTATTCACCAACCTTCTGAATTTCTACATCCTACAGTAGCTTCCTGGCCCTTCGAAGCTTGGGGTATGGATGTCATTGGTCCTATTAACCCTCCTTCTGTTAAAGGACATCGGTTCATATTAGCTATAACCGATTACTTTTTTAAGTGGGCAGAAGCAGTCCCCCTTGCTGAAGTGAAAATATCTAATATGATCAGCTTCATCAAACATCATGTCATTTATCGCTTCGGGATTTCTCGACGAATAATTCATGATAATGGTCCACAATTTGCCAGTCAGGCATTTTATCGGTCATGTGATAAGAATCAAATTCAAAATCTGGCTTCTACGGCTTATAATCCAGCTGCTAATGGTTTAGCCGAAGCCTTCAATAAGACGATCATTAAACTTCTCAAAAAGTTTGTCTCTTCTAATAAACGTGATTGGAATGAGAAACTTGGAGAATGTTTATGGGCTTACCGAACAACAGTCCGGACTCCTACTGGTTTTACACCATTTTTATTAGTTTATAGATGTGAGGCTGTTCTTCCCTTAGAAATCCAGATTCTATCTCTACGAATAGCTATTGCTAATGAGCTAACCATAGAGAACAATGATCGCTTACGACTCCAAGAACTTGAAGGATTGGACGAGAAGCGTCTTCAAGCACAACAGCATATTGAGCTATATCAAGCCCGTATATCTCGAACTTTCAATCGTAAAGTTAAAGAGAGGGTATTCAAGATTGGCGAGTTAGTATTAGCCGTTCGAAGACCGATGATTATGACTCACAAAAGCAAGGGGAAATTCCAAGCAAAATAGGAAGGTCCTTATATAATTGAGACCGTGTTTTCTAATGGCGCCTATCGGTTATCAAAGCCCAATGGAGATTTACTCATGATGCCGATCAATGGCAAATTTCTTAAGAAGTACTATGTATAAAAAAAAAAGGAGACAGGATGAAAATAAAATTTCTTTTTATTTTTATTTTTATTCTAAATAAAGGATTAAGGATGAGGACCACTGTCTTCCTTATTGAATACATAGTCAGCCAATGCTTCGAAGGCGTCGTTGCCTGAGTTCATAAAAAACCTGTAGGCAGCCATCCTCAGCGCTTCTTCTTCAGGAGTTTTCCCTGGCTCTACTAAGAAAGCGAAGATGTCTTATGGTGGCTTGGGAGTAGAAGAACTTTCGACTACTTCGGTTGGGCATGATACAGTTAGCTCAATGGGGCACGTCTCAATGATATCCTCAACTTTTTTGGAGACTTCATTCTTTTGCTGCATATCCTTGGAAGATATTTCCAATAGAGGAGTGGAAATAAGAATGAAAAATTACAAAGACTTCTCACCTATTTAATAGGAGAGATATATTAATGAACCGGACTTTGAAATTAAAAATAACCTTTCATTCCCGGAAAGGCCTGTCCGTTCATTACATCAGATTCATTCATTTACTTATAGAATTGAATTGTTCATTCTTTTCCTGAAAGATATATCGGTTCATTTCATATTGGCATATATCCTCAATGACATATGTCTTCTTAATCTCCAGCTACCAAGGTTTGGTTAAGCTGATTACTTGTCTCCTTGGAGAAAATTTTTAATCTTCTATCTTACCAGTTGATTAAAAAATTAGATTTCTTATTTATCATGTCCATATTACCTCTGAATAAATATTAAATCTACTGGCTTTTCTTATCTATCAAATCCATTTGACCTCTGCATAGATATTAATCTACTTTTTCTTTGAGTTCTTACATGCTGTCATGTCCATAATACCTCTGATAGTATTGTATACTCTAAATAGAAAACAAGACTTTATTATCTATCATGTCCATATTACTTCTGGATAGATACAAATCATTGAGCATAGAAGATTCATCATTTCCATTCTCATTTCATCATAAAAGTCTATTACATTTCTTAGACTTTCTTACAAATCATAATGGAAATCTATTACATTTTGGATTTTCATTCTATACAACAACGATGACTTATCAAGATCTATTTCTTCTTTGGATCTTCTTTATCGAATTCGTTGTTGGTGTCAATTCCTTACTGTCTGAGCCTCAATGGCGACCAGAACAGTAGGAATCAAACTCTGGTCTTCTCTCTCAGACGAAAGGAGAATCCCAGAGTATGGCAGCCCGTAGACGTGTTGCTGCCAATACAATTGGTGGAGAAGTGGCAGCCTTTCAGAGGAGATAGGAATGTATCCAGCATTGGGATATGATTCCTAGTCCTGCCGTGAAAGGAACTCTACTACCCAATTTCTCGGAATAGAGTTGACTCCACCATCCAACTTTCCGTGTATAAAGGCTCTTCCTACCATCTGAGGAAGACCCTTTTATCCCACGAAAAATTCTGAGTTGTCTGATTTGCGCATCAAAAGCGCATGAGCTCCCTGATGCTGATGTCAGAAGAATGCTCCTCACAGCGTCAAAGTGGCCACTACCGGTTCTGGAAAAGTTCTTCAGCCAAGCTTCTGCAGAAAACAACAGAGAAAAATTTTCAATAGAAGTATCATCAGCCACTTACTGGTCAATTAAAGACTGATGCTCGCGCATCTCATTCAACAAGGCATTTTTACACCGGTGATTCATGTGCACCTAATCCACTAGGTTTTACGCCAATGTTTATGTGCAATTAGGCTTTTACGCCAGTGATTCGTGTGCACTTAATCTACAAGATTTTACGCCAATGTTTTACGTGTAACAAGGCTTTACACCTAAGGTTTTTATGCCAGGTTTTACGCCAATGTTTTACATACAATGCTCCACATCTGTTAAAGATTTGCACTCGTTTAAAGATCGGCATCTGTTTTTCAATAGAAGAATGCTCCTCACATCTGTTAAGGATTTGCGCGTCAAAAGCGTATGAGCTTCCTGATGCTGATGTCAGAAGAATGCTCCTCACAGCGTCAAAGTCGCCAATACCGGTTCTGGAAAAGTTCTTCAGCCAAGCTTCTGCAGAAAACAACAGAGAAAAATTTTCAATAGAAGTATCATCAGCCACTTACTGGTCAATTAAAGACTGATGCTCGCGCATCTCATTCAACAAGGCATTTTTACACCGGTGATTCATGTGCACCTAATCCACTAGGTTTTACGCCAATGTTTATGTGCAATTAGGCTTTTATGCCAGTGATTCGTGTGCACTTAATCTACAAGATTTTATGCCAATGTTTTACGTGTAACAAGGCTTTACACCTAAGGTTTTCATGCCAGGTTTTACGCCAATGTTTTACATACAATGCTCCACATCTGTTAAGGATTTGCACTCGTTTAAAGATCGGCATCTGTTTTTCAACAAAAAGTTCAAAAGCAGACGATTGATTTACAAATCGAACTTACCATTAAGGTCAGATGATTCGGCTCTAAGAGTGGTTGAATCAACGTCTGGTGATCGGGTGTACAGAGAGACGGCATCGGAAAGCATCATCATTTGTTGGAGAGTAAAATCTTGCAAAGTGCTACCGGGCGTACAGAGAGACGGCATCGGAAAGCATCGCCATTATCAATCTTTTGTTACAGAATAAAATGTTGTAAAAAGTTATCTTCGGAAGAATGAGAATGAGAATGTATAAAACATTCTTTAACTCAGCTATTTATAAGGGTTGAAGAAATGGTTGGCATGAGTCTATTTCGGGAAAGATCCTACTAAAAAGGCGCTCGTGACCACAAGGCAGATGCCACGTGTTGTTTTGGGAATGAACAACCATAGATCCAGTTAAAGGAGATGTAGAACAATTCTATATACCAACAGATGATATCAATATCAAGATTTTATTTATTTTAAAAAGGGGAGTAGGCCCCTACAGATAAGTTGAAGAGTCGTAACACATATACGACACTTCTATATAAAATATTATTTTTTCTCTCCTTCGTTGGGCTGACGAAGGGAGGCATCTAACTCGTGCATGTTGCGGATCCCGAAACGACACATCAGATTAAGAAATGCATCTGCATCACCTGATCCTTCATACGCAGTTGGGGGACCACCATTTATACGTCCAAATACTGCTGAAGTCAGTCCAAAGCACTCTATAAAGTTGCGTGCCCGCTCAACCTCTGTCTCTATATCAACCCTTGAGCTCGGAGCCTCTTCCTTGTTAATTTCTTTCTTTGGTGCCATGATAGTATAAGGATGAAAAGCAAGAATGAAGAACTTCTCCTTATATACACAACCAAATCAACTCTTCATATTCCTTATGGGAAACTGATTATTATTAATGCAAGCTCGGGAAGATGAAGAAGCATTCAAAAGTTTCGAGAGAAAATCCATTATGACGATTAAGTATTGACCGGCACCATTTTTCGAATTTTACGCTGACTGGTCAAATCTTGACTTTTACGCTTCTGTTCAAAGTGTTTCAAATTTTGAAGATATTTGAAAACTTTGAAGGGGGTCTTGTAGGAGCGTAAAAATTGCTTCATGGAATGAGTCAAAGAGATAGAAACATTCCACTCAACATGATCTATTGTTACAAGCTAACCACTTTACGCTAGGGTCAAGCCAATGATTTTACGTCGGGGTCAAGCCAATGGTTTTACGCTTAAGACAGGCTAACCACTTTACGATGGGCAAAGCTGTCAAGTCTTGCATTTAATGCAAAGTCTGACATAAAGATTTAATGATGGCATATATCACAGAATTCGAAGGAATTTGTTTTACACAGAGACCAATGTTGTCATTTAGTATGTGGACTGAGCTATTTTACGCTCACAGTATGGCTTCTTTTACGCATGAAGACTATATGAGTTTTTACGCTCAAGAGTTGACGTGTGCATAAAGTTTATTTAGGCTACTTTTACACCCAAGGTTATTTAACAACCACTTTACGCAGGAAGTCCATGTCAGGGCTATTATACGCCTAGTCTACTACTTTACGCTCAAAGTATTTTGGGTTGTTTTTACGCCCTATTCTTCTTCACCAATTTGGAACGTGGTTTGCCTATATGGCTTTCATGCCACACATCTCGAAGAACGTGTGTACGTGCATCCTATTCTTATTAAAGTGATGGGACACGTGTCAACGTATGCAGAGGGTGACTTCGGTCATGGGTGGCAGTTATTAGCGTAAAGACGGAACTTTTGCTGAGTTTTTACGCACAAGAAGCCAAGTCTATAAATAGACTGATTTTTCTCATATAACACACACAGAGAGAGAGAAGAGAAGACATAGAGATCAGAGCTCAGAGACTTTGATTTTTCGGAGCATTCTTCTTCAACTCTTCTTCCAGAAGAGAGTGAAGCAAAGCAGGAAAGCATTCGGCCTCGCCATCAGTGCCCAAGTGCGTCGATACCTTTCTGGTGACTTAGTTCTTCCAACAGTTCATCTTCTAGCAGTGATCTTCATCATCATCGTATGGTCCAAGGAACAAAGTGATCATTTACAGATCAGACTTCCATAGCAATACTTCCCAGAATCAAATTTGTACTTTTTGTACTTTTTCTCGTTTTATTTTTAAAATTCGATTTCCAGGTATTTTGTTAAGTGAAACATCCCTACTCCTAAGTTATTTAATACAACAGAAGGGTACAATCATATGCATCTGTCCAAAATCATGTTACTCAGAGTCTTCGTCATGCTAGTGAGCAAGGCTACGATAATCACAGAGCCCTTGACTAAGGTACATACCTCTAGGTTCATGGGATTTAAAATTTTCGTGTTGCCGCATACGACGGCGAAAACCTTAAATTCCCATACCCGAGAAATACATCCAAAATTTGACTACATGTCCTCACTATCCCAACTAACACGACTATCGAAGATTCTAGATCCCATAACTGAGGTAACCTAGCCCATATGATTTTCTCAGAAGAAAAAACAAACAAAAAAACAAACATAACACAGAAACAATAGAACAATTTGATCAGTCAACAAGGAACAGACGGAATTGAATTTCAAGATAGTTATAAGAGACAATTATGGGAATAGAATAGAGAAGAACGGAACTTACAGCAAGATCTCTAATGGTCTGTGCATCCTCGGCTGTCCTGACGATAGCTCGCCCTGCTGGTTTCCTCTGGTCTGCTGCTGATGCTGCATGAACCGCTGCTGCTGACAGAAATCAGGAATAACGGGAGAAAGTCTCTGTACAGACAGAGGTGCACCTCCAATGTAGCAGAAACGTTAACCTGAGTCGGCACAACAGGAGCTGCGGTCTCGAGGCCCTGATGAACAGGACGAGAGGTGGCCAGCCTCTCGATAGTATCCTCCGAACCGAAGCGATGAGATCATGCCTCCATAACCATCATGAAGACAGATCAAAACAAGAAATAATTTCTAAGAATAAGGCAAAAATTCAAAGGAGGACTGTTTATATTCAAGGGAAGTCAATAAGAAACAATTTAGATAAAGGAATCCGATTAAGAGTTTTTTCTAATGTGATTGAGTACCTTCAAAATATTCTAATCCTATTGCAGGCTGTAGTGATACTCTAGTTCGAATACCACTATATAAACTCGACCTGCATGGGCCACCACTAAAAATGTCTCACGACTCGCACCCACTGTGAGGGTACGAGAACGTAACAACGCCCAACCTACGCCGCAGTGTCGGCGGTAGAACGATGTCCTAGGTCAATCATCTAGCAATATAAGGTACCTGTACAGTATATACACTCCGAATGGAGGTGACATAGCAATACAATCTCAATCACATCTAAAGTAAAATACGATAAAAGATAGAGAGATAATGAACGAAATGAATTCACAGAGATACAAACAAATAGAATCCAAGTGTCTATGATAACATCTCAACATCATTCAGATAAAACAACTCCGAGTGTATACAATAATGTATCATTGAGAAAGACAAGGTAAAAATCTAAGCTAGCTGTCTAAACCACTGGTGGCAGATCCTCTACTGCAAGTGGGTCCAAGTCACAAGTGTTGTCTAAAGCTGCACCATAAGGTTAGACACCATAGCCTCATCATTCTCTGTAAAATTTTCAACAGGTCCAGTCAGGACGGGAGCGAGCACAATACATCTCAACAGTTCATAACAGGTTAGAAAATATAATCATCCAATAAAGTAAGATATAGGAACTGAAAGAAAGTACAGAATGTAAACAGAGAGAGAACTGTAATAGAAATATCTACTATAAGTAGAGAACTAACAGTGGCTAATGAGTCAGAGTACAATATAAACATGTGAATGGCATAGAAGATTCTGGGAACTATACTTTGGAGTGATTCTGGGAACTACACTACTTGGATATTATTCACATGTCTACTTCTACTCCCCCGTACCTGTAATACCTGTGGTTCGTATTACGTATTTCTGGAATACGTGTACGTATTTATTCTTGTATTGCATGATTCCTTGTTTAGTTTTCTTCATGGCTTGGCTTGGTTTATTCTTGGCCCGGGTTGGCTTGGTTAGGTTGGGATTATTTTGGTTCATCATGAACCATGGATAAACCCCCTACCTACCACCACCTTTGATATTTATTGCCATTTCTTCTTTCTCTCTCTTCATTACTCATCTTCTTCTTCCCCATTACTTCCTTACCTACCAAAGAGAGGGAGAGAGAGGTCTAGGCAAGTGCACCTTGCCACCACTTGAGAACCACTTTTTATTTGTCCATTAGCTAGATTAGGCCATGGTGATCAACATTAGAACTTGACATTTTGTGATTTGGAGTCTCCATTGTTCTAGATCTAAGTTCTTCTATTTTCAGTTTTGTATGGTTTTGATCTATTTAAGTTGTATTTTTATGGGTTTTGATGTTCTTATGTTGGAGAGAATTGAATTTCACCTAAGATAGAACTTTGCAAAGTTGGATTTGGACTTATTTTGACCAAGTTATGGACTTTTGAAGCTTTGGGTTCAACCATGGAGTTCCTGCTGATTTGGAGAAGACAGTGAGCAGTGCACGAGCTTTTTAGCTTGTGCCACTGAGTTGCGTGCGCTCTTTAGCGTAGCATAGTCCCCATACGCTGCCTTTTGGGAGCGTATGACTCGCATACGCTCGCTTGCTTGACAAGGAGTCGTATAGACCCCATACGCTGCCTTTTGGGAGCGTATGACTCGTATACGCTCGCTTGCTTGACAAGGAGTCGTATGGACCCCATACGCTGCCTTTTGGGAGCGTATGACTCGCATACGCTCGTTTGCTTGACAAGGAGTCGTATGGACCCCATACGCTGCCTTTTGGGAGCGTATGACTCGCATACGCTCGTTTGCTTGACAAGGAGTCGTATAGTCCCCATACGCTGCCTTTTGGAAGCGTATGACTCGCATACGCTCGCTTGCTTGACGAGGAGTCGTATGGAGTACATACGCTGTCTTTTGGGAAGCGTATGTCCTGCATATGCTAACCTGAGCGTAGCCTGACCTGAGCGTATGACTTTTGTACTGAGCGTATGGCCTTTGGCTGACTTGGTCTTATGTCAGCGTGTCAGATTTGGTTTTATTTTCCTTATGCTTGGCTCTTCTATAGCCCTATATATTGATATTTTATTAGATATTTTACATCCATTTTATATCCTTACGCCTTTTGTCATGAACTTGACAATCATGAATTTACTTGATATGTTTGGAAAGGATAACTGAGCCTGACTCGATAGTGACCCGTAGTGGAGCACTCCTGACATAATAACCTGACATGACCTGATAGTGGCCGTCGTGGCACACTCCTGACAAGTACACTTGGCATGATAACCTGACATGATTATCTCGAATAGCTGTTGCGATGGCTACCTGACATGACATGACCTGTATAATTAATCTGGACACCGTAGGTGATTGTGCTTGTATAAATAAACCAGTCCTGTCTTGCATTATGTCTAGGATGGGACTCCTGAGTACCACGGTCAGAAGTACCTATTGAAATGAACTAAGGACTAATAACTAGATTAATACATTAGTCATGAAGAGATTTTCCAGCTACAGGCAATCCCGTTACCTGGGCACGCCTTGGGATCTGTAGCCTACCGTCGAGTAGGGCACATTTCCAGCACACTGTCATGTGTTGCACCCTTCAAGCTACCTAAGGGTACATTCGTTTCCTGGACGATATACCCACCTGAATTCAACTCTAATCTTTTAACCCGGGTAACCTGGATGGTCTGCAGGGCTTGTGGCTGTGGAATAATCTCACTGCATCTTGTTAGTAATTAGGCTTGTGACAACCCTAGTTAGTTAAAGTATCAAGCCGTAATTCTTGCTTGGCCGTGAAGTGATTGGATGGAGTCTAACCAGTCTAGTCTTGCCCTGATCATGTTCCAGATTATTGAATGACCAGAATGCTTGCATTTATTTTACCGATAAATGATGAGAATTCCAAGTTCTGTTCAGACGAAGGGTTACAACCCCGGTCCTTGTTTGGTTTACGGGTTGTAACCTAGTTATCTGAATAGTTCCATGGTTATCTCGTCGTATATCATCCTGGTGTATTTTCTTTATTTCCAGTTCTTACTTTTATTTATATCTTGTGCTGATTGCTGGTTTTAGTTCTTAAGTGAAGCTTCCTTTGTGGCACTTGCTCTTTCTGGGGTCTGACCCAGCTGATTTTGTGTGGCCAGATTTCAGAGCAGCTCCGGAGTATCTACCGACTATCCAGCCCGATGGTGGCCACTAGACGGAACCCGGGCAACGAGTAGGTTATTTTTGGCTCTCCCACTCTATTGTAAAAATATTCTTTCGAGGCGTTTAGCCGACGAGCACCTGTTTAGCTCGATTGTACTTTATTTACTGTCTGCCTACGGGCTGTAACATGATTAACAGATCCTAGGGTTGATCATGTACGACTAAACTCTTGCTAGTCCTGACATTTTGTAACGACTAGCTTCATGATCAACTGAATATGTAATGTTTGGGACGCCTTACTATTGTATATTTAATGATCATACATCTTGTGACTTTTACTTACTTGCTTGTGATTTGAGACACTAGGCTTGTTCATGACCTTAAGAGACTGTTGGCTTGTAGATAAACCCTCATGTATCTAGACAACCGTGACCGTATAGCGAGATAGATTCCATTTCATATACGTAGCTGGCTATGTCTGCCCCCGCTCTCCAGTATTCTGGTTCTGGGGCGTGACATGGTTTAAGTGGTGGCCCATGCAGGTCTTGTAAATCAAGATATGTGAGGGTTTATCGAATAGATGTCTCAATCAGTATTCGTCCTCGATCTCTGCTCGTATCTTCTGAATCCCTGGATTCTTGTCTTGATAATATACTTGTATCGTTGATCTGTCCTGGTCCTTCCTTATTGTTCCATATGTCATCTTCTTCAGCGGCATTGTTTGTGGTTCTACCGACCAGCAAGGCGGAGCACCTCTCGCGGACCAGCAGCAACCTGGAGATCAGGCCCAACATTCCGGAGTAGCCTCCAGAGTCGTGCCTTCTGGCAGAGAGCCACCAGTCCAGCCAGTTCAACCTGTAGAACATGATGACGACACTTTGGTAGGACTCGTCAGGACCTTGATAGCTTTTCAAGATCGTCGTGGAGATGCCTTGCACCAGGCAGTGACGGATGCTTTGACCCGGGGTGGTCATCAGGGTAACAGTGCGGCCAACAGCTTCAAACGCTTGAACCCTCCATTCTTCGACGGTAGTGAAGATGCTATCGCAGCAGATGCATGGCTTCAGGACGCAGAGGTGATTCTAGAAGCAGCCAGGACCCCAGAGAACGAGAAGGTGGCCGTTGTGCGCCTGCAGTTGTTGGATCTTGCCCGCAGCTGGTGGGCAGCGCAGGCCGTTGGATTAGCAGCACCCATTGCTTGGGAAGTATTTAGAGAGAGATTCCAGACCAAGTATTTCGATGCCGTGGCTCGGTATGATCTGCAGACGAGGTTTACCAATCTGAAGCAAGGAGGCAGGACGGTCGACGGATATGCGGCCGAGTTTTCCAGACTCAGTCGGTTTGCTCCCACCTTGGTGGCAACCGAGTATGATAGAGCCCAGCGGTTCCAGCAGGGACTTCACCTGGAGATCTTGTTGGCAGTTGAGCAGTTTGAGCATCAGACTTTTGATGCAGTCTTGAGAGCAGCCCGGAGGCATGAGTATACCTTCCAGAGGATTGTGGACAGGGCCGAAGGTCGGAAGAGATCTCACGGCCAGATGAATCAGTCTTCAGCACCGGCCCCGGCAGCCAGGGCCTTGACTATTGGAGCTCCGAGGCGAGCGGCCTCAGTAACGTCGGTTCAGCATTCAACTTCGACGCACCCTCAGCAGCAGAAGCAGAAGCAATCTTCCGTAGTGGGTTGTTCTTATTGTGGGAAGCCAGGCCATGTGGTGGCAGAATGTCACAGGGCACAGGGATTGTGTCTGGCTTATGGAGCACCAGACCATAGGGTTGGATCCTGCCCGAATAGAGGTGGTTCATCATCGTCCAACCTTTTTAGCTCTTCGGTGAGAGGACCAGCTCCGGTCCAGCAGCAGCAGTATCCATTGCCGAGGCCCTTGCCGTCTCAGACCCAAGTGTTCCAGCAGCAGAACCCCCAGCAGTATGCACAAGTCCAAGCCCAGAGTCAGAGCAGGCAGCGAGGATTTCAGCAGAGGGGACCAGCACCCCGAGGCACGGTCAGGCTATGGTGATGACCGTGGAGGAAGGATTGGCACCAAGAGAGGTAGTGGCAGGTACTATTCTCGTCAACTCTTTTCCAGCTTCAGCTTTATTTGATTCTGGTGCATCGTATTCATTTATGTCTGCACGATTTGCGACACGGGTAGGATTGGAGCCCGAGTCATTATCGGTAAGGCTCAATATACTTACTGGTAACGGACTTGTGGGAGTAGATAGAGTATTTTCCTCGTGTCGGATCGTAGTTAGCGGTAGAGAATTCCCCGCTAGATTGATAGAGTTCCCGATGGCCGATTATGATGTGGTCTTAGGGATGGATTGGTTGAGGGACCAGTATGCTAGAATAGACTGCCATATTGGTAGGGTTGTTTTTAGCATTCCAGGAGAGTCGGAGTTTTCTTTCTCCCGAGGCGAAGTTGAGTCATCTCCTCCAGTATTGCGGATGACAGTAGTAGCAGTTCAGTTGCCCAGGATAGTCGAGGAGTTTCTAGATGTTTTCCCAGAGGAACTTCCAGGTATGCCTCCGGAGCGGGAGATCGAGTTCACTATAGACTTGATTCCCGGGACAGCCCCAGTGTCAGAGAGAGTCTACAGGATGGTGCCATCAGAGTTGGAGATCTTGTACAAGATGATTGAAGAACTCAGAACCAAGGGATTCATTCGTGCTAGTGGATTGCCTTGGGGAGCCTCGATGCTTCTTGTAAAAAAGAAGGATGGTACGTCCAGGTTATGTATTGATTATCGTACCTTGAACTCAGTGACAATCAAGAACAGATACCCTCTTTCGAGGATAGATGACTTGTTTGATCAACTCAAGGGGGCTTCAGTATTCTCGAAGATTGATTTGCGCTCAGGTTATCATCAGATCAGAGTCAGAGAGCAGGACATCCCGAAGACAGCTTTTAGATCGAGATATGGGCATTGGAAATTCCTTGTTATGCCTTTTGGAGCAACCAATGCGCCGGCAGTATTCATGGACCTCATGAATCGTATCTTCATGCCTTACTTGGATCAATTTGTGATTGTGTTCTTGGATGACATTCTGGTCTACAGCAAGAGTGAGGCGGAGCATGAGCAGCATCTCCGTATAGTTTTTTAGATCCTCAGAGAGCACCAGTTATATGCCAAGTTCAGTAAATACGAGTTCTGGCTCGATCGCATTTCGTACTTGGGTCATATCATCACTCGAGGAGGAGTAGAAGTGGATCCCCAGAAGATTGTTGCTATTGAGTCATGGCCAGTGCCCAGCACAGTTGCAGAGGTTCGTAGTTTTCTTGGATTGGCCGGCTACTACCGGCGGTTTGTTTCGGATTTTGCTCGAATTTCAGCGCCATTGACGCAGTTGACCCGCAAGGATGTGCAGCTTGCTTGGAAAGCAGAGTGTCAGAGTTCTTTTGAGCAGTTGAAGCGAGGCCTAATAACAGCCCCTATTCTCACGCTTCCAGATAGGACCGGAGGATTCTCAGTGTACTGTGATGCTTCAGGCAGAGGTTTAGGATGTGTTCTGATGCAGCATGGGAAGGTAATAGCTTATGCGTCATGACAACTTCGTGATCATGAGAGGAATTACCCAACCCATGACTTGGAGCTGGCAGCAGTGGTATTTGCACTTAAGTTGTGGAGGCACTACTTGTATGGAGATCGGGTGGAGATTTTCACCGACCACAAGAGCCTGAAGTATGTTTTCACCCAGAAGGATCTTAACATGCGTCAGAGAAGGTGGCTGGAGCTTCTTGTGGATTATGATGTCAACCTGCAGTATCATCCTGGGAAGGCCAATATCGTAGCAGATACATTGAGCAGAAGAACGGGAGTTTATTTTCTAACAGCGCAACCAGAGCTGTTAGCAGATCTTCAGAAGATGGGTATTGAAGTTGTTCTTCCTTCCAGTGTGGCCTTGATGGCCAGTATGCAAGTTCAGTCCACTATAGTCGAGAGGATCCGGATGGCGCAGTCGGCAGATTCTAAGCTTCAGCGACTCAGAGCAGAGTATGAGGCAGGACGAAGACCAGAGTTATGTATTCATGAGGATGGTACACTTCGACATGGTAAGCGTCTTTATGTACCCAGCGGAGATATCCTGCAGGAGATCATGTCGGAAGCTCACAGTTCTCAGTATTCCATCCATCCTGGCAGTACGAAGATGTATCGTGATATCCGTCAGCATTTCTGGTAGAATGGTATGAAGCGGAAGATAGCTCGGTTTGTCTCTCGATGTTTGGTTTGCCAACAGGTTAAAGCTGAACATCAGAGGCCAGCAGGACTTCTTCAACCCTTGCCGATTCCAGAATGGAAGTGGGAGCATGTGACCATGGATTTTGTGACTGGACTACCTAGATCCCCAGCTGGTAGAGATGCTATCTGGGTTATAGTTGACAGGCTCCCGAAAGTGGCTCACTTTCTTCCATTCAGAGTTGGTCAGTCGACGGCTCTGTTAGCAGAGATGTACCTCAGGCAGATTGTCAGATTGCATGGTGTGCCAGTCAGTATCACCTCGGACCGAGATTCAAGATTCACGTCGCACTTTTGGCGCAGCTTGTAAGAGAGTTTGGGAACTCATCTCCAGTTCAGTTCAGCATATCACCCGCAGACAGATGGCCAGTCGGAGCGCACGATCCAGACTCTTGAAGACATGTTACGGTCTTGCACACTTGACTTCGGTGGTTCATGGGAAGATCACTTGCACCTGGTGAAATTCTCGTACAATAACAGTTTCCAGGCCAGTATCCAGATGGTACCGTTCGAGGCACTGTATGGTAGGAAGTGCAGATCCCCGCTAGTCTGGGATGATGTTGGATAGAGACTGATGCTCGGTCCAGAAATGATTGCCCAGACAGTTGAAGTAGTCAGGCGAGTCAGAGATCATCTTCGAGTTGCCCAAGATCGCCAGCGCCATTGGGCCAATTCTCATCGGCGCCCTTTCGAGTTTTCGCTCGGCGATCATATATTCCTGAGGATTTTGCCTAACCGTGGCGTCATTCGTTTCGACGTACGGGAAAAGCTTAGTCCTAGGTATATAGGACCGTTTGACATTCTGGAGCGAGTAGGAGATGTATCCTATCGTCTCGCTCTTCCACCGTCGCTAAGCGAGGTGCATGACGTGTTCCATGTATCCCAATTACGACGGTATATTCTGGACCCGAGCCACATCCTGGATCATTCAGAATTGGTTGTTGGTACCAACCTTTCGTATGAGGAGAGGCCCGTGTCTATATTGGACCGGAGAGAGAAGATCCTCAAGAACAAGACTATCAAGTTAGTCCGAGTTGCTTAGGGTCTTCACTCTTTGGGGGAGTCAACGTGGGAGCGTGAGGATGATATCCGATCGCGATATCCCGACTTGTTTGACTCATGAGGTATAATGTCTTCTTATGCCTCATGCCTTCGATTCCTTGCTTGAATGAGTGATTGTCTGCCTAGTTATAGCTTGCATGTGATTAATGTAGCTTGTCATTGCTCCTCTAGCCTCTTGATTAAATTTCGAGGACGGAATTCTTTTAAGGTGGGTAGAGTTGTAATGCCTGTGGTTCGTATTACTTATTTCTGGAATACGTGTACGTATTTATTCTTGTATTGTATGATTCCTTGTTTAGTTTTCTTCATGGCTTGGCTTGGTTTATTCTTGGCCCGGGTTGGCTTGGTTCGGTTGGGATTATTTTGGTTCATCATGAACCATGGATAAACCCCCTACCTACCACCACCTTTGATATTTATTGCCATTTCTTCTTTCTCTCTCTTCATTACTTATCTTCTTCTTCCCCATTACTTCCTTACCTACCAAAGAGAGGGAGAGAGAGGTCTAGGCAAGTACACCTTGCCACTACTTGAGAACCACTTTTTTTTTGTCCATTAGCTAGATTAGGCCATGGTGATCAATATTAGAACTTGACATTTTGTGATTTGGAGTCTCCATTGTTCTAGATCTAAGTTCTTCTATTTTCGGTTTTGTATGGTTTTGATCTATTTAAGTTGTATTTTTATGGGTTTTGATGTTCTTATGTTGGAAAGAATTGAATTTCACCCAAGATAGAACTTTGTAAAGTTAGATTTAGATTTGTTTTGACCAAATTATGGACTTTTGAAGCTTTGGGTTCAACCATGGAGTTCCTGCTGATTTGGAGAAGACAGTGAGCAGTGCACGAGCTTTTTAGCTTGTGCCACTGAGTTGCGCGTGCTCTTTAGCGCAACGTAGTCCCCATACGCTGCCTTTTGGGAGCGTATGACTCGCATACGCTCGCTTGCTTGACAAGGAGTCGTATGGACCCCATACGCTGCCTTTTGGGAGCGTATGACTCGCATACGCTCGCTTGCTTGACAAGGAGTCGTATGGACCCCATACGCTGCCTTTTGGGAGCGTATGACTCGCATACGCTCGTTTGCTTGACAAGGAGTCATATGGACCCCATACGCTGCCTTTTGGAAGCGTATGACTCGCATACGCTCGTTTGCTTGACAAGGAGTCGTATAGTCCCCATACGCTGCCTTTTGGGAGCGTATGACTCGCATACGCTCGCTTGCTTGACGAGGAGTCGTATGGAGTACATACGCTGCCTTTTGGGAAGCGTATGTCCTGCATATGCTAACCTGAGCGTAGCCTGACCTGAGCGTATGACTTTTGCACTGAGCGTATGGCCTTTGGCTGACTTGGTCTTATGTCAGCGTGTCAGATTTGGTTTTATTTTCCTTAAGCTTGGCTCTTCTATAGCCCTGTATATTGATATTTTATTAGATATTTTACGTCCATTTTATATCCTTACGCCTTTTGTCATGAACTTGACAATCATGAATTTACTTGATATGTTTGGAAAGGATAACTGAGCCTGACTCGATAGTGACCCGTAGTGGAGCACTCCTGACATAATAACCTGACATGACCTGATAGTGGCCGTCGTGGCGCACTCCTGACAAGTACACTTGGCATGATAACCTGACATGATTATCTCGAATAGCTGTTGCGACGGCTACCTGACATGACATGACCTGTATAATTAATCTGGACACCGTAGGTGATTGTGCTTGTATAAATAAACCAGTCCTGTCTTGCATCATGTCTAGGATGGGACTCCTGAGTACCACGGTCAGGAGTACCTATTGAAATGAACTAAGGACTAATAACTAGATTAATACATTAGTCATGAAGAGATTTTCCAGCTACAGGCAATCCCGTTACCTGGGCACGCCTTGGGATCTGTAGCCTGCCGTCGAGTAGGGCACATTTCCAGCACACTGTCATGTGTTGCACCCTTCAAGCTACCAAAGGGTACATTCGTTTCCTGGACGATGTACCCACCTGAATTCAACTCTAATCTTTTAACCCGGGTAACCTGGATGGTCTGCAGGGCTTGTGGCTGTGGAATAATCTCACTGCATCTTGTTAGTAATTAGGCTTGTGACAACCCTAGTTAGTTAAAGTATCAAGCCGTAATTCTTGCTTGGCCGTGAAGTGATTGGATGGAGTCTAACCAGTCTAGTCTTACCCTGATCCTGTTCTAGATTATTGAATGACCAGAATGCTTGTATTTATTATACCGATAAATGGTGAGAATTCTAAGTTCTGTTCAGACGAAGGGTTACAACCCCTGTCCTTGTTTGGTTTACGGGTTGTAACCTGGTTATCTGAATAGTTCCATGGTTATCTCGTCGTATATCTTGGTGTATTTTCTTTATTTCCATTTCTTACTTTTATTTATATCTTGTGCTGATTGCTGGTTTTAGTTCTTAAGTGAAGCTTCCTTTGTGGCACTTGCTCTTTCTGGGGTCTGACCCAGCTGGTTTTGTGTGGCCAGATTTCGGAGCAGCTCCGGAGGATCTACCGACTATCCAACCCGATGGTGGCGATTAGACGGAACCCGGGCAACGAGTGGGTTATTTTTGGCTCTCCCACTCTATTGTAAAAATATTCTTTTGAGGCGTTTAGCCGACGAGCACCTGTTTAGCTCGATTGCACTTTACTTACTGTCTGCCTACGGGCTGTAACATGATTAACAGATCCTAGGGTTGATCATGTACGACTAAACTCTTGCTAGTCCTGACATTTTATAACGACTAGCTTCTTGATCAACTGAATATGTAATGTTTGGGACGCCTTACTATTGTATATTTAATGATCATACATCTTGTGACTTTTACTTACTTGCTTGTGATTTGAGACACTAGGCTTGTTCATGACCTTAAGAGACTGTTGGCTTGTAGATAAACCCTCATGTATCTAGACAGCCGTGACCGTATAGCGAGATGGATTCCATTTCATATACGTAGCTGGCTATGTCTGCCCCCGCTCTCCAGTATTCTGGTTCTGGGGCGTGACAGTACCCCCAATCAATACACAAGGATCCAGCCAGGTTATGTTACGATTCCATGCAATGGCCCACAAGGGGTGATACATGGTAGGCCCATAAATGGGTGATTCTGGCAATACCCATAAATGGGTGATTCAAGGAAGGCTCTGTGATCATAAGAGTACATGTCACAAGTGATCAATGAACCGTGAAGCATAGTGATACACTATGTAAGTGAAACACACAGAATATGTAGTATACGATGCTCCCTGAGGGGATAACATCTCAAGAAGGGATCCATATAGTACTAATCCGTGTGACCAACGTGACAGTATCAAGTAAAGTAATTTAAAGCAGGAAAATAATTCTAAACAGGATATGAAATGATCAGAGAATGTACTCGCCTGATAATTGAATGTTCGAAGAGGATGTACTGCCTGAGGAGAGGTGTCTGTCTCCTATTAGAACAATACAGTCACAATATGTCCAGAATGGTAATATGAAACATTACAATGCATTCTACATGATTTCTAGGTCAAACTAGGCCAAAGTCAACCCTTGGTCAACTCTGGTCAACTGTACTAGTCACACTTGGTCAAACAAGCCATTCTAGGTCTAACCCTAGTCTAAACCAGTCAACCAAGTCTAGCCAACCCTAACTAAACCTAGGCTAGCAGACAACCACAACACAATGCCAATTAAGCTATCAAAACACACATTACATAGGTTTAACATATACAAGTTATACCTATATACTGTACTACAATATACAAATCTATAGATACCATAAATTTGTTATATAAATTACATACATTACATTTCATATTTCATACGCATTCATTCCTTCTACATCTCATGTCCATATATATATCATATATTGCATTCTAGCCTCATTACATCATCCTTCCTACATTGCATATAAGTTAGTCTAATGCAAGGTTCATGTGTTAATAGTCATAGAAAAATGGGGGTTTTAGAGTATCAATCTCAATTTCTAAGTTAAACTTAACATCTCATTTCAGTTTCCCCATTTCAAATCAAGTTCATATATATTTAGAGAGATAGAGGGTGAGTGTGGAGTATATAGTGTAAAGAAGGGGAATGGTTAAGTGAGTGTACAGTTCCAGTTCTGAATATGTGTGTGTGGTGAGGAGAGTGTCAATGCAAATCTCAGTTTGCATATCAAGAGAGAGTCCCAGTTATATAGGCATACATTTATATATATATATATATATATATATATATAATTGAGGTAACAACATATGTATGGAGAGATAGAGAGGGGGTAACATGTGAGATGTGTGTGTGTGTCTAAAGGGGGAAACATATGTGTGTATGAGAGGAGTCAATGTGAGGCCTTGTGTGTGTTAGGAGAGAATGTGTGAATATTTGAGAGTGTGTGTGATGTGTCCTGTGTTCAGGAAAGTGAGGGTCAATCTTATGTGTGTGAACATATGAGAGTGTGGCAGGAAACATAAATGTGTAGGTGTGTGTGTGTGATGTATCAGGTATCAAGTAACAGGAAAACACATGTGTGTCAAGCATTCCACACATGACAGGAATGTGAAAATGGTCCAGGGTGTATAGAGTCTCAGGTTACCAGTGTCCAGGAATGTGATATTTTCAAGGTCTTGGGACTAGCAACCCAGGTTCATACAATGGCAGTGAAGCAATGTAGGTCCCTAGTTTTCCTAACAGTGTATATATTCAGATTTTGAGTGAACATGAAATGGGTTTCTCAGAAATAGAATTGGACAGTAAAACTTAGTGTCTCCAGGAAATCAATGTTCAGTGTATTAAACAGTCCACAATATGACAGAAATTTTAAGGAAATCAATTGTCAGTTATACCTACATTCGAAACTTAGTAAATCAATAATCAGGAAACTGGAAAAAAATGGGGATTCAATGCTCAAAACCAAAGGCAATTCGAACCCAAGTCATCCAATTTCCTTCACAATCATAAACCAACATCAATATCAGTAAAGAAGACGACTGAACACCATAAAACCAATTCGAACACTGAACTCAGGTTAATAATATAAAAATTAGTTGAGAACCCTATATGAAATTAACATCAACCCAGGCATATGTATGAACTCATTTGAAATCGAATTGAATCCTTGGAAACATTAAAAACAGTAAACAATGAATCAGTGACTTGAAAATCAGGTTCCCATTTACTGTTAGTTCAATCGAACCCAATTCTCATAAACAAAACTTAAACTATCATTAACAGTGAACTTTACATGTGTAAGTGAATCAAATATGGCAATTAAAGATCAATAGAATAAGTTTAGAGCACATTAAGTCCAGAATTGGGAAAAACTGGAATTGCACGTATCAGTGAACACTAAGAAAATGAATTTCGAAAGCCAAATCATGATAATAATCCAAAATATTGGTTGGTAAGTGAAGTGTCATACTTGTGCGTGTCAACCATGGTGTTCGTGTCCATACAAGTGGACACGAATGTGTCCAAACATGATTTTTTCAGTGTATTGAAAAGACAGCACAGCAGCCTCATGCTTGCGTGTGGGTCGCCCTAGGACACGACACAGGACGACCCTAGTCTCATGCTCATGCACGTGGGTTCTCCTAGAGTAGGGCTTTGTGATGAAGTATCCATATCGTGTCCAATCAAGACGTGTCCAGAGAAAACAACACGTATCAAACACGGTTTTCGTGTACGGGCAGTTCAGTGCAAAACCCGTACGGGTGGGATTTCTCCCAAATCCCTCGATGAAATCATTCCAAAATTTGTGTGTGTTGTGTCAGACATGTGTCCTAGGTGTGTCCAAAATTTTGTGTCAAGACGTGCAGTGTCGTGTCCGCTACAGTGCCCGAGCAGCAGGGCACTGAGCGCAGCCTGCTGCGTGCGTGTTCGTGTCCTCGTTTTGACACGACTTGACACAAAAACCTACTCAGTCTTCATGAAACCTAAAGTACACATATGGATCTACTATTCCATGCAATTAGTTTAGCAAAAATCGAAAATAAAATCCTTAGAGGCATTTCTACAAACACTTGGTATCCTGTCGGATACGTGTCCGATACGGACACGAAACGAGTCCACCAAGACACGAAATGATTCCTACAGTTAGAGGACTCCTAGGACTAGGCTAAAATGCAAAAATAACAGCAACTATAATAGAGTTTTAGGGATTTACCTATAGGTATCAATCTCCTCAAAAGCTCTAAAGAAGGGGGTGTTCTTCTTGCTTCCCAACTTCACCAAATTATACACAAACTGAGAAAAACCCCCACAAATAGCAAGAACACAGTAATTAGAATCCATTGCAATTTGTTTGGATTAAAAAGGAATTAAAATGGATTTTCTAGGAATTATTGAAGTTGGAGATTTACCTCTTTCTAAACTTGAGATCTATTTCCAAGGGAGGCTAACCCTAAATGAAAGAGGCATTAAATAGGGTGGGATTCCCTAGGTGGCTGGCCATAGTGGGTTAGGGTTAGGGTTTAGTGATGGGCTATGGGCCTTGGGCCAAGTTTCACAAGCTATGGCTAAGTGATTATCTATTGGTATCAAAACCATAAGTCATGACTTATGACTTAACCCTCTCTATTCTAACTCGAGTCTAAAAGACTAAATCATGGGTTAACTCTAGTTTGACTAGGGTTACTTAACCTAATCAAGGCAGTCACAACTAGGGTTAGCTTCTAGACTAGTCTACCAAAGTAAATGCTAGTCAAAGTCAACCTAGTCAACCATCATCCAAATAATTCCTAAAAATTTCCATAAATTCAAATAAATAATATTAAAATCAAATAAACCCAAAAATGACAAAAATACCCTCAAGCTAAAAATGATAAATAAAATACCCTAATCACATGGCTAGGCTCTAGATCACTATCTCTAGGGTTACACTAGCAAAACACCAAATCACAAGTCATAATTTTAAATAGTTTAAAAATGATTAAAAATCACCAAAAATTGTAATATGAAATAAATATCAATAAATAATAATTATAATTACAAATTTTCAAAATTACCCTCATCTGAAAAACTGGGTGTTACATCCCAACCTCTCATTCCAATTACGTTAGCTAGAAGAGACGACTTTTTTGAGCAGTTTGACGATGGTTTTGTTGAATGCCTCGGCTAGTCCATTAGCCGCAAGATTGTAAGCCGTTAACGCCATATTTTGTATCCAGTTCTTGTCGCAGAATCGATGGAATGCAAGGCTCACGAATTGGGGGCCATTTTCGTGGACAATCCTTCTAGGAACTTCAAGCGGTAAATGATGTGGTGCTTGATAAAGCTGATCATGTTGGAGGTTTTCACTTCTACTAGTGGTACCGCTTCTGCCCATTTGGAGAAATAGTCAGTGATGGTGAGGATAAACCGGTGTCCTTTAGAGGAGGGCGGGCAGATCGGCCTGACGATGTCCATTCTCCATGCCTCAAATGGCCAACCAGCCACCGTAGGGTGTAGATATTTCGGAGGTCGGTGGATGAAGTCAGCATGAAACTGACATGCCCGACATTTATTTGTGTAATCTACGACGTCTTGCATCATGGTAGGCTAATAATAGCCCATGCGACGCAACCGGTCTTGTAACTTAGGGACGGGCTGATGGGCTCTGCAGGTTCCATCATGTGCCCCTTGGAGTGCCTCTTGCGCTTCTGTCTGGGACAAACAACACAGGAGGATTCCGTCGTATGAACGATGGTACAGCATTTTGGTGGCTGTGTCATAGAAGAATCAGAGTGAGCGTCTCCTGATGGAGGCCGCTTCCTTTGGGTCTTCAGGTAGGATTCCATAGACTGCATAGTCTATGAATGGAAATTGCCAGTCTCGAATGTCCACGTCAGTGTCTACTTGTACTTAGTAGCTTTGACTTGTACGTAGAGCATTCTTCGGACAAACTAGCTCTCGTTCTATCACCATAATAGCATATTAGGATCCAACGGAGGCAGCTAGAGAAGTGGCGAGGCCGGCTAGTGCATCGGCCTCTAAGTTCTGTAGGCGCGGCACATGTATAGAAGCATAAAAAATTTTGGCAGACTTAACAACCATGCGCCCAAGCCAGGGAAGACACATGCGCCCAAGCCACCAATGAAGACATATGCGCCCAAGTCACCAGAAGACATATGCGCCCAAGCTACCAGTGAGGTCATATACGCCCAAGCTACCAGTGAGGTCATATGTCCATGTGCCCATTCTAGGCTACTTTAGAAAGGGGCGCATAGCCTTGTTCCAGGCTATGCGCCCAAGCGAGAACAGCCCCTGACTCGGTCAAACCCATGATCAAAACGTGCATCGAAGCATACGGCCACGTCAATCTCCACAAACAGTCGTACACCGAAGCATACGGCCACGTCAACACCACGATCAACTCACGATCACACATTCTGTATGCGCCTACGTCCTATGCGCCAAAAGCAGGACTATGCGCCCACATAAAAACCAGTGTGTTCCCTCATGTGGGTGCATAACAGCATTCCAGCACAAGAACAACTATAAAAAGGGGTTCTCATACCTCTTCAGAATACAGAACGGAGAGCATTTTTAAGAGCCAAATTGCTGTACTTCTTGCCAGTGAGCCGAGAGTTAGCAATTTCTTAGGTTTTCTCCCACTTTTGTAATCGGAGTGTCAACGGAGTAAAGGAGCAACTGCCGCTCGATCTCTATTGTCCCATTTCCTAGAATTTTTTTTGTACTCGGGGATCCTCAATGCAGGATCTCTCAGGCGTGCTCGATTTGTGGTGTCTTGCGCCAATAAAAAAAGACAGTGTTTCTTCTTCTTTTTTTGTGTCCACAAAAATGACGACTCTGCTGGGGACTTCCTTTTCCTCTGACGAGAAGGTGTTGACGCAATCCGATACCGACAAAGTGGGGAGCACTCAGAAGATGTTGATCGTGAAGTTCGATCAGCAGGCATTCGAAGAGATGCTCTCGAGGGACAGCTCTACTCCCTCAAAATTAGCGAAGCCAAACAAGTCTCGCAAGACTTGGCTTCGGAAGGCTCGCCGTGCATAACCTGCCAGTGTCATAGCAGATATGCAACTGAAGGACTCTGTCACATGGGCGCATAGAGCTCCTCTGTGGGTGCATGGCTCTGCCACAGAATCTCAACAAATGAAAAAGGCTCACACCGTTTCGGGCTCGACTAGCCCAACGACTTCTCTCTTGTGCAACCAACAACAGAGTGTTCAACGCTCGAGACTTGGCAAAGGAAAACACTACGATGCCAAGAATCGGAGTATTCGACACTCTGGGCAAACTCAGCGAGGCTCACAAATGAAGGAGGCGATGCTGGAAGAAAACAGCGCTGCTCCACCAAGCATGAACCCAAAGTTATGCACCCAAGGGGGTGTATGAGCGCATAACTCTGGCCAGAAGGCTTCTGTCTTCGACAGATTGTGCATCCAAGGTCATGCGCCCAAGGCTATGCGCCCAAGCTCAACTGACCCATACTATGTGCCCACATCGAGGAAGCTTAAACATGCTGCCAAGAAGCATGCGCCCAAAGGCAGATCCCAGGGCCTATACGCCCACAGCAAAAAGACTAGCCCCAACGCGTATAGCACGGGGCTGTCTTCAAAGTCATCACAAGACTTAGGTATGGGGGTTGCCCCTGTATGTGAACTAAGTCCGGATGCACCAACTCTCCTTACAAACCCATATGCAAAGCTCGGCGATTCATGTGACATGGGTTTTAAGGAAAAACTCCCTTCTGCTGACTTATTCAACATGATAAATCATAAGCATAAAACGAGGCAGGATACAGCAATTCATGGTGTATATCCGTACACCATTATTGTCATTAACATTTGCTGCTCCAAAGAAACGAGAGTGCCTCAGAGGCAGTCCGCATTTTGGCGACTGCATTGCTCTGACGATGAAAAGCAGCTGTGTGTTTCATCCAACATGGCATCATGGGGTCTCCCTTATGGGAGCCCCAATCAAAGAAGGTGGACCACGAACCCAACTTTCTCTCTCAGTTCTGCGAACATAAGAAGAAAAAGCCTGCCAACAAATAGCCGGCAGGCTGTCACATCTGAAGGAGTCTATATGGGTACTCGGTCGAAGGCAAGATTCTGTATAGATGATGAAGACTCCCAAGCTGGGGGTCGTATTCCTTCAGAGTCTGAAGCAGATGACCTTCACACTGGGGGTAGCCTTCAAACGACGATGATCTCTCCGAGTCTGACGGCGACTATCTACCTCCCCTACCTGAAGATGAGGGACTTGTCAACTTAGAGACAGACAGTATCAGCACCAGTTGTACTGTTTTCTCCGTTCGTCCTCACATGATATCTACATACATAGCGAACGGAGAAAGACCTGAAGAAACCAGTAATCAGACAAACAAACGTCTAGAGGGTCTTGAAACAACATTTATTAAGATCAATGATATGCTTACTAATATCATGGCAGTCCAAGCTATTGGGGCTATTCCTCCACCTCAATAAAACGTCTCGGCTCACGTTAGTCTGGCTCATAGCAACAACCCTCCTTCACTACAGAAGGAGTATCACTCCATTGTGCCACCTTCAAATCTTACAAATGCTGGGGGTGGTCCTTCACCCACGACGCTTGACAATCGTACAACAGTCGTCTCCCAACACCTGCTCAATTAACAAGATGCAATTGATTCTCTGGTTGCCCGTCTCGACACCATCTCACACAAAACAAGCTTTAGAAGAAGGGGATATCTCAACCTTATCCTCCTAAATGGGAGAATGCTATTTGCCCTCCTAACTACAAGCCGCTGACGCTAAATTCATTTGACGGGATAACTTCTCCTCGTCAACATATGACATACTTCAACACGCAGACTCTACACTTACCCAGGGACGATTTGTTCTTGTCAAAGTTGTTTATTAGCACCTTACAGGGGGTAGCTTTTGAATGGTTTTGCAGTCTGCCTGACGGTTGTATCAATTCTTTTAAAGACTTGAAAAGGTTATTCCTCAACAGGTTCTATAAGAGTGTCATGCATGTTAGTATGTCCACCCTCATCGAGACAAAGCAAAGGAGGACTGAGTCTGTCATTGCTTTCATTGAACGCTTCAGACGGCTAGCGTTAAAGATGCCCTTCGGCATACTAGACTCAGAACTTATGGATACTTGTCGACATAACTTTCTTCCTATAGTGAAGTTTTGTCTGGGTATACATAAGTTGATACATGACGTACTTTCATTGGGGCTGTTGATGCTGCTAAAAACGACGTCCCTAATTTGGAATTATGGGGTTGAAAACACCCAAATCTGAAGACAAAGGCAAGCATCCTCAAACTATCCCTGTCAGTGGGGGTAAAGGAAAAGAAGCCTTGAAGGTCGACACTTCCAAGGGAGCTTCCAATTCTCATGGCGCCTCTGACAAACCTAAGGAGACTTTTTCCTTTGATGAAGACGATGTTATTACCATTTTTTACACATTAACAAAGGTAATAAACTGATATTGCCTCTACCACGACGTCTTGCAGAGGTGAACCAACTCAACGATCCCAAGTACTATCTTTATCACCAGTACGTGCATCACTCTACCAAGGATTGCATCGCCTTGAAGAAGAAGATACAATAGCTTATCGACAGCCAAGTAATCAACCTCGAAGCTGAAGATAAGGTCCTATCTTCTAACATGATCTCTCTTCAATTTGGTGACTTTTCCTCCACAGAAGTTCCAGACGGCGTAGTCCTGATCCCCAAGGTAATAATAGAAGTTGTCAACCTGCCGCTAGCTCGCAACTCAACCTTGGTGCCACTTATGACTGAACGTGGTGAGATCATGTGGGTCCATTCGGACCTTGTGCAAGAAATGACGCAGGGGGTGGTATCTCCCAAAGTAAAGTGGGGCAAGAAATATAAATCATGTCATATGGTGTCTTCTTCCATTTATGAAGTTCTATCTGGCAAAACGCGATCTGGAAAGGCTTACCTACGAACTTATGACCCTGCACAAGAAGAAGCGGTACCTTCTTAAGCTCCTACTGCCCTCACAAGTTCAGAAGTTTGCCCGTCTAAGCCTTCAACCACCAATAAAGCCAAGCTGAAGGAGATGCGATTTGACAAGTCTCTGAAGGCGCCAGCTCCCGAAGGCATGGATCGGCCTTACAACTTTGACATACTGGCACAGCTGGCCAATACACCTGCCAGGTTGTCTCTGTTCGATCTATTGTGTCTCTTCAAAAAAATACGGAAGGCCTTAAGTGAGGCATTACTACATGCCGACTCTTATCACACTGAAGTCAAAGCCCCCGCTGAAGACCATGTCTCCTGCCCCACTGCCAAAGTACTATGGAAGTGGTGCCAACATCACCTTTTCATAGGAGGACATACTACTAAAAAATAATCATCATGATAGACCTCTGTACTATACAGGGTATATCGGGGCGATTAAGGTGGATCGGATGCATATCGATCCAGGTTCCTCCCTCAGCATCATTCTTAGAAGTTTGCTTCAAATTTTAGGAATCCCTCTGCACAAGCTATCTGCAACCAATACAACTATCATGGCTTTCAACGCTGGGAGAAGCCACCTGCTGGGCAAGATCCGTCTCAAGTGCCAGATTGGTGATCTTCGAATGGAGGTTTCTTGCTATATAATCGACGCCAATGTATCCTACAACGTCTTATTGGGACGTCCGTGGATACACGAGAACATGATCGTTCCTTCCATATTTTACCAGTGCTTCAAGTTCGTCAACAGCGATAGCGTCGTGAAGATGGAGTTTGCTGATGTCGATCCTTTTAAGGGTATTGAAGCCTACTATAGAGATTTGGTACTTTACCAATATCAGCCCTCCAAGGATGACGGCAACGAAGTTTACGATGAAGCTGAAGCGAGTTCATCCACCAGTGATGGTCCCCTGATTATCTGAGTCAAAGGACGTACTACTCCAAAAAGTACTCCGAAGCCTCTCACAATTTGGATAAAAAAGAAGAACCCTGATAAGGTCAAACCATTGACCATCACTCTCCGCAAGATACCTCGGGTGGAACCTGCTGAAGTCCGTCCTCCCAATCCTGAAGAATTATCCTATGTGGTGAACTTAGCCAAGACTGTGGCTCCTCTTCCAGATAATGATCCTCTCAATGAGTATATCAATACTCATAATAATGTACCTTCAGCGGATGATGTTATCCCTGAAGAAGAACTTACGTATTTACTTAGTAAAGGTTTATCTTTGAATTACTCTGATATCTACCAATCTATAAACCAGTATGTAGATGCAATATACGCTCTAAAGAACGGCATAGGCTCACACCTCTGCATGCCGGTCATGATGCCTCAACTATGGGAAAAAGTCTGGCCAGAAGATATCCACTACTTCATCGTTCCAGCTAGAAAGAAGGATGAAGAATTAATCATCTTCGGTCGAATAATTATTGAGAGAAAGTTCGTTCTGGACACTACTTCACCCAATCACAATACCGAAGCTGACTATAACTTTGAGAAAATACAACTTTTTTGATATAGTTGGCAGGCCAAGAATATCATCCAGAACATGGGATATGATATTAAAAGCGACCAGGGGCTAAACTTCGGCCGGGGACGACGGTTTCCAATACGTCACTTTGCTTCTCCCGACAAACTCGAGAACTACTATCAACAAAACGACGTTGGTTTGGGTTATGTAACTCCTCCAACAACTCCTGAAAGATCAGACATTGAAGCAGATCGTTATTCTTATTCTTCTAATTCCTGCCTCTGGAATTCATACTCTAGCTTTGGAGACATGTTCAAAGCAACTTTGTCCGTCAACATAGTGTCAGTTGACCAAATTGTAGACGATGTCCAATCGATCGAGCCTGAACAATGGGCTCAAAAGATGGATACCAGGTGGGAGTTGCATTTCGAACAACGTGAACCACCTACCGAAGACGAAGTCGTCCAAATCAATTTAGGAGATGAATCATCTCTTAAACCAACCTTCATCAGCAAAAGTCTGTCTACCGATGAACGACAATCTCTTATACAACTCATAAGAGAATACATTGATGTCTTTGCATGGAGCTATGAAGACATGCCAGGCCTGGACCCAAAAGTTGCTATGTACCGCCTAAATATCTCGTCTAAAGCTAAGCCAATGAAGCAGCAGCAATGACGATTCCGACCAGATATTATGGAGGCCATCGAGAATAAAGTCAAGAAGCTTATTGCCAGTAGATTCATTCGTAAAGAACAATACCCTGACTAGGTCTCTAACATCGTGCCAGTCATAAAAAGAACGATAAAGTTTGAGTCTGTATCGATTACCGTGATTTGAACTCTACATGCCCGAAAGATGAGTTTCCCCTACCGATCACCGATATAATGATCGACAATACTTGTGGCTTCGAGTGGATGTCCTTCATGGATGGGTTCTCAGGCTACAACCAGATCAAGATGTTCCCCGATGATGAAAAACACACATCTTTTCGAACACCGTTATGGGTATACTGCTATACGGTGATGCCCTTCGGATTGAAGAATAGAGGGGCGACATACCAGCGAGCTATGAACACAATTTTTTACGATCATTTACACAAAATAGTGGAATACTATGTAGACGATATTGCAGTTAAAAGTTGTCTCAAGGGCAACCACCTCTAAGACTTGAGAACAGTGTTCGAACTAATGCGTGCACACCAACTCAAGATGAATCCAACCAAGTCTTTTTTGGGAGTCTCCAGTGGCAAGTTCCTTGGCTTCGTCATCACTTCAAAGGGTATACATCTTGACCCTAAGAAAGTGAAATCTATCCTCGATATACATCCCCCAAGAAACCTCAAAGAGCTATGCGGACTTCAAGGAAGGCTAGCCTACATCAGACGATTCATTTCGAACCTTTCTGGAAGGTGTCAACCAATTACTCAGCTCATGAAAAAAGGCATATCTTTCGTCTGGACTGAACAATGTCAACACGCATTTGATGATATCAAGAAGTATCTCACAAGCCCTCCAGTTTTGGTGGCTCCAATAATAGGGAAGCCCTTCTTACTATATGTCTGCGCTATGGACCATTCCCTCGGTATCCTATTAGCCCAGAAGAATGAAGGCGGCCATGAACAAGCAATATACTACCTCAGCCGCACAATGGTGGGTGCCGAACACATATACACACCTGTGGAAAAGGAATGCCTTGTACTGGTATTTGCTATCCAGAAGATACGCCACTATGTGTCTGGGCAGACTATCCACATCATATCTAAAGTCAATCCTCTCAGAATACTCATGACTAAATCGGGTTCTATCAATTCCCGTTTAGCTACATGGGCAATGTTGTTGACTCCATATAATATGTTGTTCGTTTCTCAGAAGGCAGTAAAAGGCCAAGCGTTAGCTGATTTCCTAGCAGCTCATCCGGTGCAAGAATCTTCCAAACTCTACGACGAAATCCCCGATAAAGTAGTAGAGTCTAACACCGCAACTGAAGAAATCCCTATTTGGTGAATGTTCTTTGACGGTGCATCAAGAACAGGACCTAAAGGAAATATCATGGCCGGAGTAGGCATTGTGCTTGTGTCACCCGACCATCTAGTTATACATCATGCATATTCTCTCGTAGAACCCTGCACCAACAACGTGGCCGAATATAATGCTCTATTAATCGGCCTACAACTGGCAAAACAACTGGGAGTTGACTATCTAGAAGCTTACGGTGATTCCAAGCTAATAGTTAGTCAGGTCCGAGGGGATTATGAAGTTCGTCATGAAGATCTCATCCCTTATCACAAAGCGACAATCGAGTTGGCGTCTACTTTCACTGGATTCTTCATCGAGCACGTACCTCGACTACAGAATATAAAAGCAGACGCTTTAGCCTGTCTTACAGCTTCCCTGACCGTTCCTACCAACACTCAGCAGTCGATCACATTGTCTGGTCGATAACTATTCTGTGTGAAAGATGCCTTGCATATTTATTACAGTTACATAATGGAAACAAACGTCGATGTTAAAGACTGGAGATTTCTTTTCATAGACTACGCCATCTATGGAATCCTCTCTGAGGACCCAAAGGAAGCAGTGTCTATCCAAAGGCGATCCCTCAGATTTTACTACGACACAGCTACCAAGATGCTGTACCGACACTCTTACGACAGGCTACTGTTACGATGTTTATCAGACATAGAAGCCAAATATGCACTCCGGGAGGCTTACGATGGATTTTGTGGTACACATCAACCAAGCTCCAAATTACAAGATCGCCTCAGACGAATGGATTATTATTGGCCCACGATGATAGCAGATGTTGTTGAATACACAAAGAAGTGTAGGGCTTGTCAGTTCCACACCGATTTCATTCATCAACCTTCAGAGTTTCTACACCAACGACAGCATCTTGGCCTTTTGAAGCCTGGGATATGGACGTCATAGGCCCAATCAGCCCTCCATCTTCCAGAGGACATCGGTTCATCCTAGCCATAATCGATTACTTTTCCAAATAGGCGAAAGCTATTCGCTCACCGAACTGAAGGCGTCAAACGTGATCAGTTTAATCAAACATCATTATCTACCACTTCAGCCTACCTCGCAGGATCGTCCATGATAATGGTCCACATTTCGCAAGCCATACATTCTATCGGTTCTGCAATAGGAATCTAAACTAGAATTTAGCCTCTACTGTCTATAATCTAGCGGCTAATGGATTAGCAGAAGCCTTCAATAAAACCATCATTAAACTTCTCAAGAAGTTCATGTCTTCAAACAAACATGATTGGAATAAGAAGCTTGGCGAATGTCTCTGGGTCTATCGTACAATAGTCCGGACTCCAACAAGCAGTACGTCATTCTCTCTGGTTTGTGGGAATAAAGCAGTTCTTCCACTAGAAGTCTAGATTCCTTCTCTTCGAGTAGCCTTAGCCAGTGAGTTGACTACCGAAGAAAGCTACCGTTTGCGACTACAAGAGCTCGAAGCGCTAAACGAAAAATGCTTATTAGGTTAGCAACGTATTAAGCTATACCAAGCACGCCTTACCAGAGCCTTCTATAAAAAGTTGAAGGAAAGAATCTTCCAAGTTGGTGATCTAGTCTTTGCAGTGAGAAGACCAATGGTCATGATGCACAAAAATAAAGGAAAATTTTAGCCTAAATGGGAAGGTCCTTTCGTTATAGAATCAGTGTATTCTAATAGTGCATACTGACTAACCAAGCCTGATGGTGACTTGCTCATGATGCCTATCAATGGCAAGTTCCTGAAGAAATATTATGTGTAATCTTCTGTAAATAATGTTCACATATGATCAGTCATGTAAATATACAGTGCAATGTTTATGTGATTCAAAAAATTATCTCACTACTATCTGTATTTCAAGAGTCTTGAATATGCCATGGATAATGGGTCCTCTAAAAAGATTTCCTAGTGGAATCATTTTCGTTTTTTGACTTTGTCCAAACTCGGTTTGACGAAAACAAGTCACGTCCCTATTACCTATGAATTATTTTTCGATAATTACTTCCCCAGTGGAATGATTAAGAAACGTTTTGCCACGTCCATGTAACCTCTGAGCAAAACATTCATCAAGGATAATCACGTCCATATTACCTCTGAATTATCCACTCCTACCTAATATTATATATCTTTCCACGTCCATATTACCTCTAGTCAGATATAAAATATTGTAACACCCAGTTTTCCAAATACAGGTAATTTTGACTTTTAAAATTTTGTATTTATAATCATTATTATTGTATTTAAATCATATTATCATTTTTGGTGATTTTTAATCAATTTAAATTTATTTTAAGTCATGACTTATAATTTTGATGTGCTGCTAGTGAAACCCTAGAGACTGTCTGACCTAGAGCCTAACCATGTCATTAGGATAATTTATTTTTATTTTTGAGCATGAGGGTATTTTGGTCATTTGGCCTCTTTGAATTATTTTATGATTTATTGTATTGGTGATTGTTAATTTTGACTTTTTGCTAGTTATGACTTAAGAGACTAACCTAGAAGCTAACCTATCTATGGTGTCTTAGTTAGCATGGTGAGACCCTAGTCTAACTTAAGTCAACCCAATTTTAGTCATTTAGAATCTAGTTGAATAGGAGGAATAATGATAGGTGCAATGACTTATGACTTAAGGATTTAATTCCATGACTTATGAAACTTGGCCCATGGCCCATGACTTGAACCCTAACCCTAATTTCAGCCATAAGTGGCCAGCCAACCTAGGTTATCCTCCCTATTTAAACACTCATTCACTTGTTCTTGCCTCTTTTGTGCTCAACCAACTTTTAGGAAGGAAAGGTAAATCTTCATCTTTCCAAATTCCTATTAATTCCATTTTAATTCCTTTTTCATCCAAATCTTTTGCAATAGATTCTAATCACCCTCTATTTGATATTCATGAAGAGTAATTTCAGTTTGAGTATAATTTGGAGGATTTGGCTAGCATCGGGAATCAATCGATTTGGGGCTTTTTCTTGATCTTTGCACCTATAGGTAAAACTCCTCAAATTGTATTTTAATTCCGATTTCTTTTCATATTAGGATAGATCTAGGTGCCCCTAGCTGTCCCTCAAATTTGGTAGGAAATCGTGTCCATTTGGTGTTCGTATCGGATACGTATCAGTTTATGTATTCACGTGTTTGTTGAAATGCCTCAAAGGGAAATAAAATGTAATTTTTGAAAAGTGATTAAAGGGAAATGATGTTTTATACATGTTTATTACATTCGTGTTCTACTGAGTTGTTTTTTGGGTACTTTTCGTGTCCAAAATAGGACACACACACGCACGAGGACACCGTGCGCTGTCCTGCTGCTCGGTGTCGACGCAGGACATGGCACGAGACACGACAAAAATTTATAGAGATGTGCAGGCAAGCACTGACACGACACACACAAAATTTAGGGGGATTTCGTCGAGCGAATTGGGAGAAATCCTACCCGTACTGAATTTGCACACACGCACACACGCGCACAGACACATCCTGATACGCATCTCGTACACGCGACATGATTCACTTGGACACGGGATAGACACCTAGACACGTTCTCCTAGTCCTGGTGAACCTAGGGACACGTGCACGTGGCTTTCCGTGTCATGTGTCGTATGCACGAGGCTGTGTCCTCGCTGCACGGGGCCGCTCTGATGCAGTTTTCTGTTATTGTTCTACTTCGAATTTGGACACTTCGTGTCCTAATTTTTGGACACATTTAGACTCCATTGGACACGTGGGGTTTGCTAGATACATTGTACACTGGTTAGCATAGAGTTTTGGGTGGTTAGTTTGTTGTATCAGAGTTTTTGTATATGTCATGCCCTATCCTAAAATTCATTTCATTCCCAAATGTATTTAGTCACATACTTTCACTTATACATCTATCCATTACAACATGTTTACCTACTGCATTTATATCGGGCATTGTCTGACCTCATTAGAATCAATCCCTTAGCTCTAAAATTGACTCCCTACCTGCATCTATTGTTCACTGCACTTACCTTGTGATCTATACAGTATATATACTGAACTAAATTGCCTATATCTGAAATATAATGCCCTGTCCTGTATACTCTAGTATCAGGCATGGAATGAAACACTTGGTTTAGGTCTTTTTCTTATCACTGTAACAGTTGGATGCCTCTTAGCCTATATCTTGCTCGAACATTGGTTCAACTATGTCCATAACCCAATGTCCTGTCCAAGTTCAGATGATTACATTAGATGTCCTGCACCCAAGCATGTACTGCCCTAACATTAGGAAGCCTTGTACTATGGAATGTCTGCATATAGGTTCAGTAGAATATCATAATGTGTAATTGTCCTACATTTGGATATTGTCCTGCCACTATTCACTGCATAATAGGCTCTGTCACATCTTGTACATGCATGCATACACCTTATTGGATGATGTAATAGTGATTGAGTGATAAGCTCGAGTTTGTGCAGAAAATTCATGTTGGTAGCCTCATTTATCTGCCCAGTCTACCTCCTATACATCATATGCAGTCCTTACTGATGTAAGCCCCTATTTGTTCAGTCCATTCTTCTTAATGTTAGCCAGTCATGTTTGAATCAGTAATGTACTTCACTAAATGTTCAGTGTCTTTGGTTGTGTGTATTCCATGTCCTAACCCCTCTCGAGTATTAGTCACCCTAAAAGTGTGTGTGTCTATATACATACTTGTACATATGTGGGTTTCATATATATTCAGGTTGCATATATATATATAGGTGTGAGTTTAGAGTGAGTGTGTGTGTTGGTTGTGAGTGATTTTTAAGGGAATATTAGTTTAGGATATATACTGGTGACAGTGTTGAGTGAGGAATAGCAGGAAGTAGCAACTGCATTAGCAGTAGGGGCATCCTTGGCCCTGCATTACAGGACAGTAGGCTACCCTCTTGTGGCAGCAGCATGAGTACAGCATGAGGGGACTACTTGCAACTGCATGAGCAGCAGTGATAGCAAGGCAGTTTGGCCATCTTGGCCATTGGTTTGGGTTGTATCAGAGGGCATGGAGTACTGTTAGTGTCCAGTTTTGGGATTTAGGCTTGAGTGAGATTTTGAAGTAGGAATATTAGATTGTGAGGGATTAGGAATTTGGTACTAATGTATCCTAGAGTATTGAGGGTTAATATAAGTTATTTTAGGTCACTTGTGTTGAGTTGAGTGATGGGGTTTGGGTTATAGGTAAATACATACATTTATTAAGGATATGTGGTATAGGTATATGGGTTATAGGATATTGTGAGTATGTGCGAGTGTCTATGTGAAGGATTTGAGAGAAGGGAATTAGTGTCCCATGTGAGGGTATGTGGTTATGAGAATACCTATATATAGAGGATTAGCTATATATGTAAATAAGTTATGTTATATGATACGTGAGTATACATATATATGACAAGTTAATGCTCCCTATATGTGTGTATATGTATATACCATAAATGAGTATATTCATGTTGTGAGTTATAGGTTCAAAATTCTTGGAATATATGATACCTTAGATGTGTTTTGGTTAGGATTATGAGTTTAGCCCTAATATAGAGTTGGCTAGATTGATGTAAACCCAGTAGCCTAGTTGACCAATAGTGGACTTATAACCAAGTTTGACCAAATGGTTCATGTTGACTAAATATTGACTTGGTTGACCCAGAGTTGACCAAGTTTGACTTGGACCTAGTTTGACCTAGACATTTGACCAGGTTTGACTTAGAGTTGACTTTGACCTAGATTGACCTAAAAATCATGTAGATTGCATTGTAAACATCATTTACCTTATTTTAAATACATTATAACCTGTACTGCTCTATTTAGGACATTGTGACTCCGGTGCAGGCATCCGATATTATACTACTCTTTTTAGAGTATCAGACGAGTACATTCTCTGATAGTTCTCTCATTTACTTGTCAATTACTGTACATTAGTTCTAGTTAGTTGTATGTGATTCTCTGTTACAACACGTATGGATATTTCTGGATTCATGTATGCAACATACATACCATCTTGTCTGGCCTATATTACTGGAATCATTACTGGAATCATCATGCACTGGAATCAATCTGGAATCATTGCTGGTATCATCATGTTTGGCTGGACTCATCTCGATTCTCGTGTCGTATTTTGGATTCACTTATACTCGCTGGAAGGGAAAATACTTGATTAATACATGTAGACATACCCCAATTCTGGAATCACCCTATATGCTGGAATCAAACTGGAATGATAGCCATCTCACACCCGGCCGAGTGTGTGATGTGCCGGATTACCTATAGCCGTTTACACGTCGATCTTGGTATTTTAATAACACACTATTAGAATATAGTCTGGACTCACCCTGGAATCTTTGATCACTGACTGGAATCATCTTATACTGGACTCATCTTGTACTGGAATCACCTGGTATCAGATTCATATTGTCTGGACTTACTTGAGTTTACACTTGTCTATATATACTGTCTGGACTTATACCATGTTACTCTAGTTCAGCTAGATTCTATTTTACAGTCTTTATTGTCATGATTCTTCTCTTGTTTTAGTTACCTTACTTTCTTTATACTTATCTGTCTCTCGATACCATCACCTGAATATAAACTGCCATGTTCATCAAAATAACTGTCTATAACTGCTTTATAGTTCTCTGTCATTTACTTGGGTTTTCTAGATGGAATGTACTCATTCCTGTCCTGACTGGACCTGTTAAAAATTTTACAGATGATTGGCCTGAGGACACTTGCCCTACTTACTATTGACCAGGAGATGGCTTAGCTACCTTTGGCCCCGACACTCAGGAGTGATCGGAAGACTAGCTAGTTGACTCTGTTTAGTTTATCATGTTTTAAAACTTGAATTGTAAATAAGTTGAGATATGTTGTTTTGAGATTGTTGGAGATTATATTATTTTAGTAGTTTGTTTTATTGTTGTATTTAGTCTTAGTTATAAACTTCTGTGTTATCATATCATGCTTAGACTGTGATTGAGATTCTATTATATCTATACTTGTCCTCCGTTCGGAGTTCAGATTTTGACAAGTACATTATATAATTGCGTGAGTTGTTGGTTAGATAGTGACCTAGAACAGCGTTCTACCACCGACACTGCGGTGTAGGCTGGGTACTGTTACGTACTCGTACCCTCATAATGGGTGCGGGTCGTGACACATTTTTATTAGTGGCCTATGCAGGTCGAGAGTCGCATTAGTGCGATGTCGTGGTAGTGCAATGATTAGTTGTACTGCTGTATGCCTGCGATAGGAACTGAGGAATAGGCTTTAGCAGAGAGGTTACTCAATCACAGTTAGGACTACTTGAGAAGATTCCTGGGATGACCCTTGAGAATCTCATTATAAACCATCTCAAAATTCAATTCTGACAGTTTCTGTCTACTTCCTTGTTCATCATTGAATTTGATTCTTGGTATTCATTATTGACTTAATTTTCTACCAAGATAATATTATAGGCTCGGTTGCCTCAGTCATGGAATCTAGAGTCTTCTACAGCCATATCAGCTGGTTGGGCGATGAGATAGAGTCTAATTTTGGATGTATTTCTCGGGTGTGGGAATTTAAAGTTTTCGTAGCCAAGCTAGAGGCAATACAAAAATTTTTAAATACCATGATTCAAGAGGTATGTACATTAGTTGCGGACTCTATGGATTATAGCAGCCATACTTACTGGTGTGACGAGGATTCTGGTAACATAGTTTTGGATAGACGGTTATGATTATCAGATTGCAAAATAGATACCATATAGATGGTGCCCTAGTATAATTAAGTGGAATATCAAGGTAGATATTAGTTGAGTGTCATGGATTATATAACGCCCCAGTCCCAAAATACGTAGGACTAGGTACATCGACATGCCAGATGTATTCGTACGAAGTATACTCCAATATATGGAAACCTCTTATGGATACATAAGCTGTAAATAAAATAATCACAGGCCAGAATAACATAATCTAATCTCATCACAGCTCAACACAGAAAAAAAATAGAGTCCAAATAATAAATAAGAGTATCAAAAGATAGCCGGGTGAACATGCTCACTCCAAACAGCTATGAAAAATAGTTGTTTTTCATAAAGAAATTCTTTTTATTTGTTGTGTATCTGGGTAAATTACAACTGTAGGAATCCGATCTAGAAGACGATCGCTTTATCCCTTAGACTATGCGAAGAAGAAAAGCTCTCAAAAGTTTGACAGTAGATATCAATGTATCTGTACAATGAATAAAAAAAAGAACTCTATTTATAGAGTCAAAACAGTAACTGAAAAGATAACTACCTCACCACTAGTGCATTTGAAAAGTCACGCAGACTCTAAATACACGCAGGGTTAGTGAGTAGTTACTGGACGTGGCCCGTAACTGTTGGACACATGGCATTAGTGCATGGGTCGTGTGCAAGTTACTGGGCACGCGAGAGAGAGATCGGTGGCATGGCTGCCACGTACTCCAGTTGAAATGAAATCTACGCTGTCTTGCTGAAGGCAAAAAATCCACGCAGTTTCGTTGACGCAGACTCGTTGAAGGCAAAATCCACGCAAGCTTTGAAGAAGAATACTTCAGAATTCACGCAGGCTTTGAGAAGAATAACTCAAAAATCCACGCAAACTTGAGGAAGGAGAAGGTTCAGAATCCACGCAAACCGCCAGCTGTCTTGATTTGGCACGCTTCGTCTGACACAAAATCTCTGACATTGATTATATTGTCAGCCGCATTAAATGAAGATAAGACCCAAAGTCACGCCAACTTGGTGAAGAGTGAGTCTTGCTAAGGAAGATTTCGAAAATCACGCAAAAGACGGCGATGATCTCTCGAATTCTGTGCATACGTGGCATACGAGGAGACGTTTCTCGACTGCTGTGTTGTCAGTCATTATGATTCTGACGTATGGCTGAGCTGTCTCTGCGTGACTTCTAAAGGAGATGGCCAGGCAGAACTTAGCGTATCTTTTGTGCTGCTTCTTGGATCACTCTGCGTGACTTGTTCTGATCAACTCAGCGTGACTTCATTTTTTGAGGCCTACAAAACCCCCTTCAAAGTTTTCGAAAAATAATAAAATATTTTCGAAATACTTTGAAATAGAGATGATGAAATGAGTTAAAGTCACGCTGAGATGGCTCCAAAGAGATATTTATCCCTAAATGATTGGACTGTTGGGATTCTGTGCAGTTAGGATCCCGTATCAAGCTCCTAAATCGAGACGAATCATGATGGGCCGTTTAGAATGAACCTATAAATAAGCCATAGATTACTTCTTTCCTTCTTTACTTGCTTTTGAAAGTGAGAACCCTCAGAAGAGAACTCCATCTTCGCCGACGAATTCCTTCTTCCCCGACTTCCTTTTCTCCTTTCTCAGTCGAAATGGCTCCCAAGAAGGCTGATGCTCAGGCCAAGGGGAAAGCCCCTGCAACTTCTTCGCGTGCCACTACTGACAAACTTCCTTGACAGGAAGTTCCGCAAGCTCCTATGCATCGTAAGTGATGGAAGAGCATGATCTGTTGAAGATGAGTTTGATGAAGATGAACTCCACATAGAACTTTTTAGGGTCTTTAAAATAATAAACTTCAGAAATATATCCCCCCTTCTTAGGGCAAAGGATATTAATAAAGTATGCCTCCCTCTTTAGGGTCGGCCATACTTCACATCTTCGTGTTTACGAAGCTCTGTGTTCCACGCAAAGGAGCATGACTCTCATGATTCTGCGTAACTTTTTACGTTGGCAGAAATGTCCATGTTGAAATAGTTACGCAGCTTTCAAGATGACGCTGCGTGATTTTTCACATGTTGACAGAGATATCAATGTTGAATTATTCACGCAGACTTCTGAGAGTCATCTTCTGGATAGATTTAGTCTTCATCCTAATCTGTCTGGACTTTGCGTGAATAACTCACTCAGTATGTTATGGTAGTATATCCATATAGAGTCTATATCTGACTTTGTCTTCTACCATTTCTTGTAGTGAACATCCGAAGCGAAGAAGCAGATTTTGAAGGGTGCTTGAGTATCTCATTTAAGCATAATTTATCTCATGTAACATTCCCTCAATTTGATCTTCCTGAAGCAAGACTATCATTGTTGGCCAACCAAGACCACACAACCTTACTCTGCTTGATGAATGGACAACCTTTTCAGAGTCTGGATCTGGTATCCCACAAGAAACCAGCATTCTTATTCGGAGATGCTATAGCACAAAAATCTCAGCCGAAGGGCATCAGGGAAAAGGTGTGTTTCTGCTTTGAGGGGGATGCGAAACAACCTATGTACTGGCCAAAGGTTTCCCGGGGTTTATCAATCATGAGACTTATGCATGCCAGCTATCCGAGAAAGATGTCCTGGTATTTGACAGAATATCAGCAGGCGAAGGCAAGCCGTATTATTTACAGGAAGGAGGGATTTTTCAGTGCCCCGGAGGATCATGTATCAGTATTTTGGGGTTTGAAGCCTGGATGCATACCACCTGAAGACTCAGCCATATTGATGCCATTCAGGATGCCCATTTTCATAAATGAATTCATGTCTAACAAGAATTCATTCTATCCCACTGACTCGACACCGAGGATGAACGGCCTGATGAATCAAGAGAATGTGAGATGGAAGACTTTGGTCAACTGGGCTTTGGAGAATTTCGCGACTGAGCTGAAGAAGATAAATCTCTATGATGCCGTCGTCAATTCATCCTATAGTTTCAAGCCTAACCCCTTCCTATTCTTAGCTTTGGTTGAGAGATATAATCACAGGACAGGGACCTTTATGACTCCGAAAGGAGAGATGGGCTTCGCCCTTCATGAGATGGAATACATCTCACACCTGCCTTCAGGCTCGCAGCCGTATGAGGAATATGTTCCTACAATAGAGGAACTGAACTTTCTGTCAGAGAAGAACCCAGAGATGGTCCATCTATTTGAAGAGATGATGTGCCATTTTGGCACATGCACTCTATATTACAAGGGTTCTAAGGATGAAGCTGGCAACCACATTCAGAAGTGGATGTCCTACCTTTTCATGAACCGTGAGAAGGATGAAAAGAAAATAAATGAGAAGAGGTGGTATCGGATCAGCAACTTCAAACCTCTTTCTGAAAGTGAAATCACTTATTTGCTGGAGAAATATGATTGTAAAGATTTCACGATTACTGAAGACTGGTACGAGTTCAAAGCCGGAACTACTTTCAGCTCTTATGTTAGGCAGAGCGGAAAGAGCCTGTCAAGGAACGGTCATCTGGCTGGATTCCTATCCCTGTGGTTAAGAAGATTCATCATTCCTGGCTCCAGCTCTTTGGACAGGATACACAGAGGTGTTATCTTTGCAGCAGTGCGCCTCGTGTATGGTTACAAGCTGGATTTGTTATCGGCGATGACCTGTAGGCTAAATGCAGGTCTTCGGAATTTTGTCACAAATATGTTGTCTGCTCAGAGGATGATGACTGAAGAATTCCCAAGAATAGAGATGCCCTTCACGTATCTTTATGGTTGGCTTCTCCTTCATCATGATGGTCTGATACCTCCAGGGGCAGGAGAAAGTAGCAGTCTTTTTCTGGAGAGGTACTCTGGAGAGACGTTCTGGAAGGTTCACACCCTCCCAGAATGTAGAAATGTTTTGAATAGGGCGTCACATTGGTTGATCCAATGTGTCCCTCCACCATCGGGCTATGAGAGTATGCCCTTAAATATGATGGACGAAGATATGGAAAACCGACTAGATGATGTAGCCTTCCAATGGTTACAGAGGATCCGGCCTTCTCATCTAGTATATCGTCACGAAGAAATGGCATATCTGGAACCATATTTACTAAGCAGATTTGCCAGACAATTTGGGTATGACCAACTCCATGTTGGGAACGCCACTACTTGTTTATCTGCTCGCGGAGGACTCATTGATGGAGCTCGAGCTTGGAGATATTTTGCAGCTAGAGATACAAAAGTCGTATTCTCTATGCCTAATCCTTTATCTAGCTCGGGGCCAAAGATGCTTTATACGTATGCACGTTTCTATGTATCGTCGAGCACTTTCAGACCGAGTTTCAATCTGAAGACCTTTGTTGCAGAGGATGATCCAGCTCCATCGAAGAGGTCAAAGAAGAAAATTGTTATTCAGCACTTTCCTTCAGAACCCGAAGATGAGACAACAGAAGTTGAGTCTCCCTATGAATTATTCCAGGAAGGAAATTTTTCTGATGAGGTCCTTCCTCCTATATTTATATCTCTTTCTAAGAGGAAGAGAAGTGACGAATCTGAGACCGTCTCTAAGAGGAGTACTAAATCTCCAACATCTAGAAAAAAAAAGAAAGGAGTCTCAGTGACTGCTACATCATCTTTAGGCGGTATCTCGGTTGATGAGGACGATGCTGCTGATAAAGACGAAGAGACTGATGAAGACGACGCTCCTTTGATAAGGAGGTCAAGAGACAGATATGTCAAGAAGTCTGCCAGCAAAGTTAAGGGCAACAAACTCTTAGAAACGATCATGAGTGGAGGAGTTTTGCCAGAAATCAGTGAAGCAGCTTCTACTGAGAAGACCGGATCTGATGATATTCACCTTGCAACAGCTTCAACTGAACAGACTGAAGTAGAGTCTGTTCAAGTTCAGGAAATAACTGCTCCGACCACAAGTTGAGTAGCTATTAAACCCTCGGAGACGAGGGTAATCCCATTTGAGCATGGGACAGAAGGTGTCATTCAAGCACTGGATGACCAGATTGATCACTCTGAAGAAGCAACAGCTCCGGAAGAAACTACCAAACAATCAGATGTTCCTGAAATTCAAGCTGAAGAAAATATTTCTTTGGCCAGAGGCGACGAAGACGTGCCGGCGTCTGAGCTATCAACTGCTGATGATTTGTTAAAGAATGTTTGTCAAGATATCATTCTTCGAACCGATATTCCAGAGACAACTGAACCGGCAGCCAATACTGAGCTTGCTATCGTCATTGTTCCAGAGACTCATGAAGATGTAAATATCATTGATTCTGAATCAGAAGCTCATCCTGAAGACGAAGAAGAAGAAGAAGCTGAAGGAGGAGAAGACTGGCATGCTGGCACCTCTACTCCTTACGATGAAGACAAAGTCAAGGAAAACAAAATGGAACTTAGCCCTGAACCTGCTCAATCACCGAATAACGCTTTAGCACCCAGTAATTCTGGAGCTGGAAGCAGCCATATAAAGCAGGTATCGGATACAATCATGGACCGGTTGCGAGAGGAAGCAAAGCTCCCTCCTCATACCGAGTATGAACCTCAGCCAGGTAGAACTTTATTTCAAATTCTGTTTCTGCTGCTTCTTTCTTTCTTTAAATGCTGATTGTATTTCTCTTTAACTGTAGGAACTGCTGCAGCAATGAGTTCGACTCATGCTCCGCTTATCCAGGCTGATGCTGATGAAGGGAATTCACACTTAACTTCTCTGATGGCACATACTTCTGTTCCGAGGATAGAGAATATTCAAGCTTCTTCTTCCATGATAACAGCGACTCCTGGATTTGAGACTGGATTAACAAAAACTCTAGGAATGTATTCAGATACCTTTTACTCATATCTAGATACATTTTCCAAACGTTTCTTGAAGGATGAAGCTATGCCATTTTCTGATCTTTGAACTATGGTTAAGTTCCCTCTTATGGCGCTGCATCATGCTGGTTGTGAATCTCAGTGCATTTTCTTCAAACATCTCCTGGATGAATTAGAAGTAACTATCCGAAAGTACTGGGAGACTAAGAAGGAAGATCTTCAATCTTTGACTGCAACTGAAATTAGTCAACTAGAGCATGAAGCACAATCCCAACAAGCAGCTCTTGAAGCATTCCTTGCCTCTTCTACTGAGAAATTAGTAGAAAAGGGTGAAGAAATATTAGCTATTCGTCAAAGAGTAGAGCTTCTGGAGAAGGATAAAGCGTCCAAGGCTGAAGAACTGAAAAAATTAAAAGAGGAACTAGCTCGTCTTCAAGAGCGCATTACTGTCATGGAAGCAGATCAAGCTGAGGTTGCTACTACTTATATCTCTGAAGTTGAACACTATGAGACTCTTCGGAAGGAACGAGAACGGATGCAGGCGGAACAGATTGAAGAAGTCAGCCGTCGCCAGTCTACCATCATTACTTTTGATGAACAGAATGTTTCAATCGTAGCAGCAGAACGAGTTAGAAAAACTCATGAAGAGAAACTGACTGCTGTTCTAGATCGTATTAGGGAGCTGATAACTCCAAATGAGTGAACTTCTTTTATTTTCACTTTCACTTGTATCTCATGTTTTGATTCTGGAATGAGAGTAAATGAAAATCCTTGATCTGACTTTTGGTTTTGCTGTTTTGAAAATGATAGATTCATAGAAAATATGTTCAGAGGTAAATAATACATGACATATTTCAGTAGAATAGAATATACAAACGATAATTCTATCAAATAATATTAAACTAGAAATGATCTTAGTTTAATACTGATTGAAAAAATAGAATTCAGACATAAAAATATCTTTAAATTCAATTTTTCATGATCTTTAGACTCGGAAATCAAAAGACTAAATGAATGAACGGATTAACCGTCAGATTATAATGAACGAACGAACCGTCGGATAGATGAACGGACGAGCCGTCAAGTATTGATGAACGGTCAAACCGTCAGATGAACGGATGAACCGTCAAATATGAATCATTTTTTTCAAAACAGTCAATAGAAACCATATTGGAAGACAGAAGGTTGCAATAGAAGTCACCGATACTCGTATCGGAATCCCAAGAAGTGGTACTAGAAGAATCAGATCTCTTATCTTCGTCAGACTCAAGATCTTCATGGATAATGTTGATGAAAGGAGTAGGAGCAGTATAACCCAATCCGCATTTCGTCCTTCCATATTTCAAAAAAGGAATCCGGACAGGCATTTTTCTTCCTTTTCCATTATTAAGGCCAGTCCTGAAGTCATAGCCCATATTTTTGATGATGTCTCTAGATTGCTGACTATAACGACGTAGTTGTAATCTTCCAGTATCATCATTTTTGTCATCATCTTCAAGATCAGAAGGATTTTGAGGCCCTTTATAGAAGAATATTGGAATGTCTCCTGGCTTTCTGCTAGGAACTAGAAAGTATGAAGATTATACAGGTTCTAGAGATACATCTGTATGAACAGTCTGTACAACTCCTATGGTTATTGTGTTCAAGTCATCTAACAGATGTAAATAACTATGAACATAATTACACACATTAACGTACTGCAAAGGTGGAGACTTTTCATTAAATGTAAAAGCAGCAATATTTACATTGGGAGAAGGCTGAGCCTTAGAGATTTTAGCCAAGTCAATGACTAAAGGAGGAGAAGAAGAAGAAGCTTTGTTTCGATTAAGATCGATAACAAATGGCTCAGAAGAGGTGAGCTCCCATAAAGTTTGAGTAGGAAGAGTAGTCCGCCCTCCAACTGGAATTAGCAGAGTATCTTGTGAAGGTACAGGAACTGTAGTACGCCCACTGACAGGAATGATCAGTGTATTCTGAGTAGATGACTGAGGTAACGGAGAGATCCGTCCACTCACTGGAATGATAAAAGAATCTTCTCCAGAGGGTTTAGGAGATTGTTGCTGAGTAGTTCGACATTTAACAGGGATTATTAAAGTCTCACTTTGTGCATCTTCTTTCTCCATAGCTTGTATGATCCTTGTATATTCTTCTTTATACATTCGGGAATCATTGAAATAAGCTTCAACCCCATGGAAGGGATTTATATCAGCAACTTCTTTTTGTACTCTTCCATTGCTATCAATGTACTTAAAACATTGATGAAGAGTAGAGGGCACCACATTATTTTCATGAAGAAAGGGCCTCCCCAGAAGAAGATTATAGGATCCCGCGATCTCGATCACATAGAAAGTGACTTTAGATCTGAAATCACCTATCTGAAGCTTCAGATGAATCTTTCCCAAAGGCTCACTTCGGCTTTGATTGAATCCCAAGATAGTAGTAACCGTCTTGGAGAGTTTGTGAAGAGGGATTTTTAGTTCATCCAACAAACTCTTTGGCATTATGCTTATAGCAGACCCTGGGTCAATAAGAATACGATCTATCTTCATCGTATCAATATAACCAGTGTAGTAGAGAGGTCGATCATGTCGATTATCCTCCAGTAATATGTCGTCTTGTGTAAAGGTGATATTTGGGATAATCTCCAGTACACTGTTGCAATGTAAGCAAGTGGCAGGTTCCGCATCCGGCTTCTTCAATTGTGCAAGACAAGAGTCAGCTTGTAGAAGTGCTTCACTTAACGTCTCCCGAGTCTCTTTGGAAAGACGTAGAAGTTCAAAAAGGGACATTCTAGCGGGAGTATTAGCAAGCTGAGCCAAAATGTCAAAGTTGTAAGGCTTCTGAAGTCCAAGAGGAGAAGACTTCTTGATTGGCTTATCAAACCGAGCCTGTTGTTTGCCTTTCTCCAGAGCCGTAGGCTTGGGAGGAACAGGTTCAGTAGATGGTTCTTCCTTGGGAGGAACAATAGGAGCATCTTTAGCATCTGAAGGGATATCAGTAGGATCTTCAGGATTTTTAGAATAATCCTTTAGGTAAGGTTTCCCCGTTCGAGTAGCACTAACAAGTGCTTCTTATTTGTCTTTTGGCTCTGTGTCAGAGGTAGACCCAAGAGAAGTCATATGACATGACTTGATCTTTCCAGCCTTCTTGGATTTTTGAGAAGAAATCTTTTGAGGAGAAGGCGATTCAAAATCTGCCACTAGATCAGGATGGATCCACATGATTTCTCCTGTTTCCAAAGTGATTGGCACTAATCCTTCAGACTGTGGAGGAGAAAGATTCACTATATCAAGAGTTGCCTTGGGAATAGGAATAATCCCACTTTCAAGGATTTGAGGAGGGAAATTTCCAAATTGCATAGAGACGACGTTGGAGGTGACGGTCTTCTCTTTTGGAGTAAGAGAGATAGCTCCAGATTTAATCATTTCTTGGATCCTTCCTTTCAATACATAACATGTACGAATTGTATGACCCAGCATTCTGTGATATGGACAGTATTTAGGATGATCTGTCTTACCAGCTTCATCAGGTTTCTTGATCTCTGGTAATTGTATTTTATTACCTTTCAGCAGACATTCAAAGATACCAAGGACATCGTCGTCATCAAAAGAATATTCTTCTCTGGGGTGAGGTGTTCTTGATTGTTGAGTTGTAGAGGTAGGAGTTTGAACATTCGATGCATCTTTGCTCTGAAAATTAACTTCTAGAGTTTCTTTTCCTTTGCGAGCATTATTTTTATTGTTAGCCCCTTGTCCTGTTTCTTTAGGAGTCATCTGCACTCCTAAACCTTTGAAGGTTTCAGCACTGATTTCTGCAGCTTTAGCACTGACTATGAAGGAAGGCCAATCTTGAAATTGAGTGGACCCTGTCCACATACTGATGATTGGCAACAAGTTTGATTTGCACGTGTCAATGGTGACAGCATCAGGAGTTCTAAGAGGCATCTTCAGAGCTTCTCTTCGAAACCGTTCAATGTATTCCTCTGTAGATTCATTATTTTTCTGCTTGATTCTAATAAGAGCAGACATAGTCATGTTATTAAGCCCTTCATAGAACCTTTCAAGAAACATCTGTTTGAAACCAGCAAATGAGGTAATACTCCCATCTGGGAGACTTCTATACCATTCATAAGCCGTTCCCTTGAGATATCCAATAAATACCCGAGTAAGGAGGGCATCACTTGGTTGTAGTTGATCAGTCATCACTTCAAAGTGATTGATAAACTGACTTGGAGAAGTGGTTCTATCATAGAATGAGATAGTAGGAGGCTTGTATTTAGGAGGATATGATACTTGCTTCCATTCTATCGGATAAGGCTGCTTGATGCCTAACCTTTGTAAACCATCCTTCTGTTTGAATGCCTCGAATTGAGTTTTGAGATTTTTCAATTCTTTAGAGACAACTTCCGAAGATTGTGGAGTTGTGGCTTGTAGAGAATAGTTAGGAGGAGGAACAGCATTGTAAGCACTACTCCCAGCTCCAGAGAGACTAGGATTTGGTTGAGCAGGTCCAGGAGTATTGGATTGTACTGCTGGAGGAACTTGTATTGGACTTATATCAGTATCAACTGGTATGGCATCTGATACAGTCTGTCGATTTTGCAACTGAGCTGTCATGAGTTCATATATTGACTTCATTGTGTCAGTCATAGACTTCATTTGCTGTTCCAAAGAAGCAATTCTTTGATCTTGAGGAGTCAGGGAAGAAGAGGGTTCATCAGTATTCCCATCAACCATGTAAGTCGTGACTGTATGAGGGATTATTGATGAACTAGTAGATGTTGTATGCTCTGAATCATTGCTTCGTGTATCAAAGTCAACTATAGGAGAATTACCCCCAGTAGGAAGAGGTGGAAAGTTAGATTCTCCAAGAAATTCAGAGTCAATTTCAGGGATCAAATTTTGACTAGAAGCCAGGACTCTTGCTCTGGTGTTTTTATATACTCCATCTGGACTATCAACTCTACCCCCGGTGTCCCGAGAAGTCATGTTGACAGAGGCAAACAAAGGCTCATCTTCATCAGGCATAGGTTCATACTGAATCCTATTAAAGACAGACTGTCGTTTATTTTGATATCTGTATTGCATTGTGACTCTTGGCTGGAAGTCACATTCAGCATGATCACCATGGTCTTGAACTGTTGATTCACATCTGCACTGAATTATGACTCTTGGATAGAAGTCACATACAGCATGTTCCTTTGATATAGAATTACTCCTTCTCTTCTGTTGAAGATATTTCCGTAAATCTATTTGTGAAGATTGAGGAGTATACTTCCTGTTCTTGGGTCTTGATGGCTCATGATTATATAAAGAGTGATTAATGTGAGCCACATAATTTTTTGCATACTCTGAATCTGGATCTTTTATCTTCATATCCAATTGGTATGGTTTCTTAACACCAGAAGTGCTGAGTTTTGTTCTTAAATCAGTGGAAGGTAACATATTAATTTTGGAAACATGGAGTTTTCCTTCCATTGATCTGGATATTTGCAGAGAAGGAAGAGTTAAACCACTCCCTTGATTAGGAGTTGGTAACAGACCCTCTTTAATGGACAGATTCTGTGCCCAATTTGAAGAAATCAAAGAAGAAGACATTAAGGAATGTTTCTTCTTAGACTCATTCAGATGTTGAGACATAGAATGTCCAGAAGGAAGAGTAGTCAAAAGACCATCTCCTTTCCTTTGACTAACAAAAGTATCAGTCAAAGCTGTTCCTGGAGTAAAAACTACAGGAGCAGAAGAAACAACTAAAGAGTTGTTCCTTTTCGAAGGGACTTTGTGTGGAAAACCACCCCCAGTTCTAGTAGAACTCGGTGAAGAAGAAGAGATAACTAAGGAGTTATTCTTCTCTGATGAAATATACGCTGAAACAGACTTGGTTAAAGAACCAGAGCTGTTAGCGTGACTTTTGATTTTAGAATTACACGTTGGAACAGATTTGGCTAAGGAGCCAATACTGTCAGCGTGACTTTTGAATGTGAGATTGCACACTGGAATAGATTTGGCTAAGGAGCCAGTACTATCAGCGTGACTTTTAGAGTTGAATTTGCACACTGGAACAGATTTGGCTAAAGAGCCAGTACTGTCAGCGTGACTTTTAGAATTGAATTTGCACGCTGGAACAGATTCGGCTAAGGAGCCAGTACTGTCAACGTGACTTTTAGTTACTGTCATCTTCGAGCGCACAAGAGTGTGCGTGCTTGCAGTGGAGTTCTTGCCAGTGTTAGGAGTAGACACTGTGGCAGAGACTTCACCATTGACTGCCAACTGATTCTTAGGGACATAGACAGAGTGTCCCTTTGACTTGGCAGTGATAATGGAGGCTGGAATGGGCTTGCCACCCTTAGCCCGCTGTATCTCTTCATAGGCGAGTTGATCGAATTTGATCGTCATCACCTTCTTCGTCGAGCCGATAGACGAAGTGTCGCATTGAGTTGTTACCATCTCAGAAGAAGAGATAGTTTTCTCCAGCAGAGTCGCCAATTTGTTTTCCATAAAGAAATTCTCTTTATTTGTTGTGTATCTGGGAAAATTACAACTGTAGGAATCCGATCTAGAAGACGATCGCTTTATCCCTTGGACTATGCGAAGAAGAAAAGCTCTCAAAATTTTGACAGTAGATATCAATGTATCTGTACAATGAATAAAAAAAAGAACTCTATTTATAGAGTCAAAACAGTAACTGAAAAGATAACTACCTCACCACTAGTGCATTTGAAAAGTCACGCAGACTCTAAATACACGCAGGGTTAGTGAGTAGTTACTGGACGTGGCCCGTAACTGTTGGACACATGGCATTAGTGCATGGGTCGTGTGCAAGTTACTGGGCACGCGAGAGAGATCGGTGGCATGGCTGCCACGTACTCCAGTTGAAATGAAATCCACGCTGTCTTGCTGAAGGCAAAAAATCCACGCAGTTTCGTTGACGCAGACTCGTTGAAGGCGAAATCCATGCAAGCTTTGAAGAAGAATACTTCAGAATTCACGCAGGCTTTGAGAAGAATAACTCAAAAATCCACACAAACTTGAGGAAGGAGAAGGTTCAGAATCCACGCAAACCGCCAGCTGTCTTGATTTGGCACGCTTCGTCTGACACGAAATCTCTGACATTGATTATATTGTCAGCCGCATTAAATGAAGATAAGACCCAAAGTCACACCAACTTGGTGAAGAGTGAGTCTTGCTAAGGAAGATTTCGAAAATCACGCAAAAGACGGCGATGATCTCTCGAATTCTGTGCATACGTGGCATACGAGGAGACGTTTCTCGACTGTTGAGTTGTCAGTCATTATGATTCTGACGTATGGCTGAGCTGTCTCTGCGTGACTTCTAAAGGAGATGGCCAGGCAGAACTTAGCGTATCTTTTGTGCTGCTTCTTGGATCACTCTGCGTGACTTGTTCTGATCAACTCAGCGTGACTTCATTTTTTGAGGCCTACAATAGTCTCACAAGATCGGAGTCCAACCTCCGCAGAATAGAAAGAAAAAAGATGTAAAAATAATGTCGACTAATGTCTCCAACAAAGAATAGACTAGAAATCAGTAGGAACTGACTCGGTATCAATGTAGGCAAAATCCAGAGCTGCTCCGTACTCCTGTGGGAAGTCGTCTAATCCTGAAGAGATAACCAGGTCCTCAGAGGGATGTAACAAGATACAAGAAAATACCATACCATAATAACTGTAATATATAATATAAAGAAAGAAATATGTATGCAATCAGGTGCCTAACCAGTCTACAGTGATAATACAATAAGAATAAACCTTTGACGCATGGGCAGGATCAGGAATATCAGGAATCAGGACCGTATCTCCCACTGGAAATAACCGACAATCAGGACCGTACCTCCCACTGGAGATAACCGGCTATCAGGACCGTACCTCCCACTGGAGATAACCGGCTATCAGGACCGTACCTCCTATTGGAGATAACCGACAATCAGGACAGTGCATATATGACCCAAAAGTTAAGGAATTGTTCTTCCCACCCAATGCCTATTAGAGTCATATCCATGACTCATATGTACCTCTAGTAACTTCCAAGTCTACTAGCATGTATTCTATTGGCAGTTACTCCTATCCGTCGTACGCTCCATAAGTATTGGTGGCCAGCCGACTACGCAGATACGTGTCCTACATGTGACTCACATAACGTGGTAAAGCAAGTGTCAAGGCCGTATGAGATATACCAATACCCTGACATCAATGGGTGGTCACTAGACTAAGTCAATGCAAGAGAAATAAATAAAACGAGAAAAATGACCGATAGAGTCGCTTGCACCCAAGTGTGACTTGGACGCACAGTTTAAATATCAAGAAATAAGAAATGCTAAAAATAACAACTAAAATAAGGAATATAATAATCACAGAGTAAGGTGGCAAGGTATCTTGCCTGATGGTGCAAAGTGGCAAGCCCAAGAAATCACAATGTCAGCTAAGAAACGTCACAGTTTCCAAACAACTTTGGACACTGAAACAAACAACAAAAATACACTCGGTGTAAAAAATATACCTAGGAAATGCCTGTCCAAAAGTCTAATTCTGGAACAGGGACAAAATCATAATTTTGGGTCAAAACGATGTCCGTCGTTGGACACGCTTTGTACCGAAATGCGTGCCAAAGTCTATAGTCTCTAAAGTCATCAAACTACATGTCTACGGATTCAGTTTGAGGAGAGGAACTCAACGGTATGTCCAATTTTGGATTCCGATGAGCCGTGTACAAAATCGCCCGTTTGAGTGGGTTGCGGGCCCGCCAAAAATGGGTTCCGATTCGACCTTCTCATAATCGAACCAAACTTGGCACACAGAACCAGAATTTTGATCCGGACCTGTTGACGCAACTTTCGTCTCGATCCGACGACTGTACACGAAGTTATAGGCAAGTTTACAAAAAGCCGATACGGGGTATCTCGACGGATACACGTTGATTTCGTCGCGCACATGCAACGAAACTGAGTTCCATCAGTTCCCACACGCCCGCAACGTCCATACGCGCCTTTCGATTTGTATAGCGTGCGATCACGTCGCCCGGTTTGTCGGGGCATACGTCGTATCGTAGAGAATTTTCTAAAAATTACTATTTGAAAACAGTTTTTCGCTCAAGTTTAACATGGATTTAATTCTTGCACAGTAATTAAAACACCGATCTACCAGTTGCGTTTTATTCTCGGTTATGTTGTCTACACATGTGTTCAATTAGTTTTACAAAGCCGTCGAAGAATCGCCAAGATTTTGGCTTCCAAATATGGGCTTGGGACTGCCCTGAAACTGTTCTGTTTCGACAGTTTTTCGGGAATTTGGGTTCGAAATATCGAGCGATATATGGGGTTTCGCTCGATTCTACCAGAAAGGGTTTTGAGAGGGTCATGTCTACTACGCACAGCATTCGATAGATCGAATTTTCGTTGAACGGATGCAAAGAAATTGGAATCAAAAGATAGGTACCTGGTTCTGGAATAAACAGAGTGTTTTCCCTGTTTTTCGATCGGCTCCGCGGTTGTCCGGCGATCAGTCGTTGGCGACGGCGAGCAGGTGGTCGACGTCGAGCGCGGGGGTGTTGGGAAGGTCCAGGAGTCGAAGCTTGGGCTAGGGTTGAGGTTCGATAAATAAAATTTTCGCCAAGAACTAAATTCCGAAACCTATATAGTAGGTTTAAATTCCTATTTTAATTCGGATTTGGATGGGGTTGAATCTGAGTACATCTAGAAGAGAATCCCGTGGCGGTTATCTAGATATTTTATTTGAAATTTTTTAAGTGAGATTTGATGTAGATCAAATCTTTGCCAAAAAAATATATTTTTTTGCCAACGTGTAGCAGCTCTGCTGCATTTTCGGGAAGAAGGGAGGTCACAGCTTACTGTACTTGGTCGGCACTGTATCCCACACCTTCTTCTTTTCTTTTTTTTCTTTTTTTCTTTAATCTCTATTGCACCAAATAGGTGCTGCCCACACTAGCCTGGCCGCCCCTTGTTGGGTGTGGCTGGGCCCACTTCTTTTTCTTTTCCCTTTTTTGTTTTTTTACATTAACATTAACATTTACAATTATAATTATATATATATATATATATATATATATATATATTTTTAAGCTAGCATTAAATTCTAAAAAAAATCACAATTAAATTCCTAAAAATCCTAGGTTTTATTATATTCCTTATTTAATAGGAATACGTTCATGCACACATATAATAATTTAATATATATATACACACATATATTAATTATACTAATAAACTAGTAGCATATAAATCCATAAGTAATGAAATACGTAACGAAAATTAAATTAAATTATAAAAATCAAATATAAATTATGGGGGTTTACATCCTACCCAACTTAAAGAAAATTTCGTCCTCGAAATTAAACTAGGGTAGGGGGTTGAGGGATAAATAGGGTAGTTTAAGGTGAGGATAGAACCGCACGATTTAAAGTGGTACCATGGGTTCATTCACCGTGGATCATCTTTCTAAAAATAAGTAAAAGACAAGGTCCATAAAGAATTCATAGACGATGCTATTGAGCACGAGTACGAGGTCCATAGGCTATGAAATAATTCAAAGGGGAATTGTCAAGGCGATCGCGGATGAGACTCCGGGGACGAGTTTGACTATGTCTTCATCCACGTAGAATAATATGTGAAGGCGAACCAAAATGCACTAGGTTGATCAGACCATCATGCACCGGTTCTGATTAGACAATATATTAGTGGGTGCGCACCCAATAAATCATGTCATGATCAAGCTCGATAAAGAATAAGCTTGCAAAAACTAGGCTATAATTGCGATGTTAGTCAAAGTGGTCAAGGTATGTACGCGGGATTGGTGATTTGAAGGAAAACACAATTTGTTCAACAATCTAAGCTGTGTCCGGTGTTCGTGCTTATCCAATCATTCTACAGTCTGATTTCTATGGCCTAGACGAAACTAATGGGGTATGGATCTTATGTCAAGCCATGATAACAGGAAATATTGCAATTAAAACCATACCTGCTATGACTTCTCCTTCTACTCCCACATTCTCCACTGCCAGCGAGAAGGCTTGTCCATAGTTCTGACTGAGGTCCCGAGCTCTAGTCCTGTCGTGCTGTACTGGCTGGGGAAGTAATAGTAGGCTAGGTGATCCTGCTACTGGCCCGGGTGCTGGTAGTGCTGGAACTGCCGATCTCGGGGCCTACTGGGCATAAACTAGTGACTGATGTTCTGGACACTCTCTCACCTTGTGTTGTAACGAGCCACATCTCAAGCACGCTCTAAGTCAAGTTCTGCAGTCTTTTTGGAGATGCCCTGGCTTTCCACAAAAATTACAAATAGGCTTCTGATAAGGCACAGACCTCTCCTGCTGCTGTCCTGTAGCCCTCCTGCTAGGTCCACTCTGCGTCGATTCCGTAGGTGTAGCTGCCAGCGTATGGCATCTCGGGGTCTGCTGTTGCTCTTTGTGAAGAATCTCCTGAGCACGAGCTTCTTCTAGGACAGCTGAATGGGAGACTCGAGACTGGGTAGTCGTATAAGACTTGAGCTCTGGTGCAAGCCCCTGGTGAAATCTCTTCGCCTTCTCTAACTCTGTCAGAATCAATCCCGCACCAAATCTACTCAGGCGATTGAACTCTGATTCATACTCATCAACTGTCATGTCTCCCTGCTTCAGATGGAGGAATTGGTCGTATAGACTGTCTTGAACATGAATAGGGAAGAATCTTTCATAAAATAAATCATATAACTGCTTCCAGGTGGTCTCAGTACCTAATCGCCTTTCTTCCGCCTTCCACCAGTGGTGAGCATTATCTTCTAGCAGTAGGTCCACTGCTGTCATCTAATCTTGAGCTGGCAACTGGGATGCCTTCAGTAGCTTCTCTGTACTAATAAGCCATTGTGACACCTCTAGTGGCTTCTCCATTCCACTGAAAGGCTTAGGGTTCATATCTGTAAAGTTCTTGATAGAGCCTTCATAACGATGCGGAGCCGGTGCTGGTGCTGGTACTGGAGGTGGTGGTGGAGGTCTAGCTATTGCTGCCATCATCGTCTGTCTCATCAGTTCAGTCTGCTGCCACTGAGCCTGCATCATTGCGTACATGAACTGAGAAGTAGGGCTCCCATCAGTCGGTGGGGGAGGCATATGTGGGCCCGACTGTGGTAGAAATTGCTGAGGGAATGGTGGGGGAGGTGGCATTGTCCCTCCTAAGGGTGCTGTAGGGACCTGCCCAGTTTGATTGGCTGGGGGAGCTTGAGTCTGTTGGTGCACCGTTGTTGGAGGTGTGGCAGTCTGCTGTTGTCCCGACTGGTATGGTGTCACTGGAGTCATCGGAGGATTTTGTCCCTCCGGGTTGGCCTCTTCGCCAGATGTGAGGGCCAAGGCAGAAGGATGTCCGCTTCTTAGATTCATATTGTTGGCACGAAGAATAATGGGACGATATTAGGAAAGGTTAGATATGAGGTAAATCAAATAATCAAGGAAGTTTTAAAAGATTGGAAGTCAAGAGGTAGTAGTAGTTCTGGATGAGATATTCATATTCCTATATGCAGGCTTGTTGGGCACAGTCATGTAACCCAACAATATTATCATAGACATGCATGGGCCACCACAAAAACATGTAACGCCCCAGTCCCAAAATACGTAGGACTAGGTACATCGACATGCCAGCTGTATTCGTACGAAGTATACTCCAATATATGAAAACCTCTTATGGATACATAAGCTGTAAATAAAATAATCACATGCCAGAATAACATAATCTAATCTCATCACAGCTCAACACAGAAAAAAAAAATAGAGTCCAAATAATAAATAAGAGTATCAAAAGATAGCCGGGTGAACATGCACACTCCAAACAGCTATGAAAAATAGTCTCACAAGATCGGAGTCCAACCTCCGTAGAATAGAAAGAAAAAAGATGTAAAAATAATGTCCACTAATGTCTCCAACAAAGAATAGACTAGAAATCAGTAGGAACTGACTCGGTATCAATGTAGGCTAAATCCAGAGGAGCTCCGTACTCCTGTGGAAAGTCGTCTAATCCTGGAGAGATAACCAGGTCCTCAGAGGGACGTAACAAGATACAAGAAAACACCATGCCATAATAACTGTGATATATAATATAAAGAAAGAAATATGTATGCAATCAGGTGCCTAACCAGTCTACAGTGATAATACAATAAGAACAAACCTTTGACGCATGGGCAGGATCAGAAATATCAGGAATCAGGACCGTATCTCCCACTGGAAATAACCGACAATCAGGATCGTACCTCCCACTGGAGATAACCGGCTATCAGGACCGTACCTCCCACTGGAGATAACCGGCTGTCAGGACCGTACCTCCCATTGGAGATAACCGGCAATCAGGACAGTTCATATATGACCCATACGTTAAGGAACTGTTCTTCCCACCCAATGCCTATTAGAGTCACATCCATGACTCATATGTACCTCTAGTAACTGCCAAGTCTATTAGCATGCATTCTATTGGTAGTTACTCCTATCCGTCGCACGCTCCATACGTATCGGTGGCCAGCCGACTACGCAGATATGTGTCCTACATGTGACTCACATAACGTGGTAAAGCAAGTGTCAAGGCCATATGAGATATACCAATACCCCGACATCAATGGGTGGTTACTAGACTAAGTCAATGCAAGAGAAATAAATAAAGCGAGAAAAACGACCGATAGAGTCGCTTGCACCCGAGTGTGACTTGGATGCACAGTTTAAATATCAAGAAATAAGAAATGCTGAAAATAACAACTAAAATAAGGAATATAATAATCACAGAGTAAGGTGGTAAGGTATCTTGCCTGATAGTGCAAAGTGGCAAGCCCAAGAAATCACAATGCCAGCTAAGAAATGTCACAATTTCCAAACAACTTCGGACGCTGAAATGAACATCAAAAATGCACTCGATGTAAAATATATACCTAGGAAACGCCTGTCCAAATGTCTAATTCTGGAATAGGGACAAAATCGTAATTTTGGGTCAAAACGATGTCTGCCGTTGTACCCGCTTTGCACCAAAATGTGTGCCAAAGTCTATGGCCTCTAAAGTCGTCAAACTACATGTCTATGGATTCAGTTTGAGGAGAGGAACTCAACGGTATGTCCAGTTTTGGATTTCGATGAACCGTGTACAAAATCGCCCGTTTGAGTGGGTCGCGGGCCCGCCAAAAATGGGTTCCGATTCGACCTTCTCATAATCGAACCAAACTTGGTACACAGGACCAGAATTTTGATCCGGACCTGTTGGCGCAAGTTTTATCTCGATCTGACGACTGTACACGATGTTATAGGCAAGTTTGCAAAACGTCGATACGGGGTATCTCGACGGATACACGTTGATTTCGTCGCGCACACGCAACGAAACTGAGTTCCGTCAGTTCCCACACGTCCGCAACGTCCATATGCGCCTTTCGATGCATATAGTGTGCGACCACGTTGCCCGATTTGTCGGGGCGTACGTCATATCGGGGAGAATTTTCTGAAAATTACTATTTGAAAACAGTTTTTCGCTCAAGTTTAACATGGATTTAATTCTTGCAGAGTAATTGAAACACCGATCTACTAGTTGCGTTTTAGTCTCGGTTATATTGTCTACATATGTGTTTAATTAGTTTTACAAAACCGTCGAAGAATCGCCAAGATTTTGGCTTCCAAATATGGGCTTAGGACTGCCCTGAAACTGTTCTGTTTCGACAGTTTTTTGAGAATTTGGGTTCCAAATAGCGAGCGATATAGGGTTTCGCTCGATTCTACCAGAAAGGGTTTTAAGAGGGTCATGTCTACTACGCAAAGCATTCGATAGATCAAATTTTCGTTGAATGGATGCAAAGAAATTGGAATCGAAAGATAGGTACCTGGTTCTGGAAAAATAGTGTTTCCCCTGTTTTTCGGTCGGCTCCGCGGTTGTTCGGTGATCAGTCGTCGGCGATGGCAAGCAGGTGGTCGACGTCGAGCGCGGGGGTATTGGGAAGGTCCGGAAGTCGAAGCTTGGGCTGGGGTTGAGGTTCGACATATAAAATTTTTGCCAAGAACTAAATTCCGAAACCTATATAGTAGGTTTAAATTCCTATTTTAATTAGGATTTGGATGGGGTTGAATCTGAGTACATCTAGAAGAGAATCCCGTGGGGGTTATCTAGATATTTTATTTGAAATTTTTCAAGTGAGATTTGATGTAGATCAAATCTTTGCAAAAAAAAATATTTTTTTGCCAACGTATAGCAGCTCTGCTGCGTTTTCGGGAAGAAGGGGGGTCACGGCTTACTGTACTTGGTCGGCACTGTAGCCCGTGGGCTACAGTGGCCCACACCTTCTTCTTTTCTTTTTTTTCTTTTTTTTCTTTAATCTCTATTGCACCAAATAGGTGCTGCCCACACTAGCCTGGCCGCCCCTTGTTGGGTGTGGCTGGGCCCACTTCTTTTTCTTTTCCCTTTTTTTATATTAATATTTATAATTATAATTATATATATATATTTTTTTAAGCTCGTATTAAATTCTAAAAAAAATTCACAATTAAATTCCTAAAAATCCTAGGTTTTATTATATTCCTTATTTAATAGGAATACGCTCATGTACACGTATAATAATTTAATATATATATATACACACATACATTAATTATACTAATAAACTAGTAGCATATAAATCCATAACTAATGAAATAGGTAACAAAAATTAAATTAAATTATAAAAATCAAATATAAATTATGGGGGTTTACAGATTAGATAGAGGAAGCTAGGCCACCTGTAGCGCAGCACCGTGTCCCGCACCATCAGAGGGATACACCCAGAGGGGCAGGGCTTTTGTGCTGACAGTCGAGTAGATCGACGCTACGGGTGACGGGTTAGCAGGTCTATCTTTCTTGTTCTTCTTTCCATCTTATTGTGTGATTACATTAGTACTTGTCCGAATATTTTGTGCGATGATAGATAGTATAGTAACCCTGATCAAGACCATGATATCATGACCAGTAGGACTGTGTAGCATGTTAACTATCGACCTTGATTGATTGAGGGTATGACCTAGTAGGGGTACGCTCATCTTAATTTCGAGGACAAAATTTTTCTAAGGGGGGTAGGATTGTAACACCCAGTTTTCCAAATGAGGATAATTTTAACTTTTGAAATTTTGTATTTATAATCATTATTATTGCATTTAAATCACATTATGATTTTTGGTGATTTTTAATCAATTTAAATTTGTTTTAAGTCATGACTTATGATTTTGATGTGCTGCTAGTGAAATCCTAGAGACTGTCTGACCTAGAGCCTAACCATGTCATTAGGATGATTTATTTTCATTTTTGAACATGAGGGTATTTTGGTCATTTGGCTTCTTTGAATTATTTTATGATTTATTGCATTGGTGATTGTTAATTTTGACTTTTTGCTAGCTGTGACTTAAGAGACTAACCTAGAAGCTAACCCTAGCTATGGTGACTTAGTTAGCATGGTGAAACCCTACTCTGACTTAAGTCAACCCAATTTTAGTCATTTAGAATCTAGTTGAATAGGAGGAATAATGATAGGTGCAATGACTTATGACTTAAGGATTTAATTCCATGACTTATGAAACTTGGCCCATGGCCCATGACTTGAACCCTAACCCTAATTTTAGCCATAAATGGCCAGCCAACCTAGGTTATCCCCCCTATTTAAACACTCATTCACTTGTTCTTGCCTCTTTTGTGCTCAACCAACTTTTAGGTAGGAAAGGTAAATCCCCATCTTATCAAATTCCTATTAATTCCATTTTCATCCAAATCTTTTGCAATAGATTCTAATCACCCTCTATTTGATATTTATGGAGAGTAATTTTAGTATGAGTACAATTTGGAGGATTTGGCTAGCATCGGAAATCAATCAATTTGGGGCTTTTTCTTGATCTTTGTACCTAAAGGTAAAACTCCTCAAATTGTATTTTAATTCTGATTTCTTTGCATATTACGCTAGATCTAGGTCTTCCCTAGTTGTCCCTCAAATTTGGTAGAAAATCGTGTCCATTTGGTGTTCGTATCGGACACGTATCAGTTTATGTATTCATGTGTTTGTTGAAATGCCTCAAAGGGAAATAAAATGTTGTTTTTGAAAAGTGATTGAACAGAAATGATGTTTTATACATGGTTATTGCATTCGTGTCCTACTGAGTTGTTTTTTGGGCACTTTTTGTAGCTAAAATGGGACACACACACACATGCACGAGGACACCGTGTGCTGTCCTGCTGCTCGGGGTCGACACAGGACACGACACGGCACGAGACACCACAGAAATTTATGGAGACATGCGGGCAAGCATTGACATGACACACGCATAATTTGAGGGGATTTTGTCGAGCGGATTAGGTGAAATCCTACCCGTACTGAATTTGCACACACGCACACACGCGCACAGACACGTCCTGATACGCATATCGTACACGCAGCACGATTCACGTAGACATGGGCCAGACACCTAGACACGTTCTTCTAGTCCTGGAGATCCTAGAGACACGTGCACGTGGCTTGCCGTGTCACGTGTCGTGTGCACGAGGCTGTGTCCTCGTTGTACGGGGCCGCTCTGATGCAGTTTTCTGTTATTGTTCCACTTCGAATTTGGATACTTCGTGTCCTAATTTTTGGACACATTTAGACTCCATTGGACACGTGGGGTTTGCTATATACACTGTATACTGGTTAGCATAGAGTTTGGGGTGGTTAGTTTGTTGTATCAGATTTTTTATACATGTCCTGCCCTAGCCTAAAATTCCTTTCCTTCCTAAATGTATTCAGTCACATACTTTCACTTATATATCTATCCATTACAATATGTTTAACTACTGCATTTATATCGGGCATTGTCTGACCTTATTACAATCAATCCCTTAGCTCTAAAATTGACTCCCTACCTGCATCCATTGTTCACTGCACTTACCTTGTGATCTGTACAGTATGTATACTGAACTACATTGCCCATATCTGAAATGTAATGCCCTGTCCTGTATGCTTTAGTATCAGCCATGGTATGGAACACTTGGTTCAGGTCCTTTTCTTATTACTGTAACAGTTGGATGCCTCTTAGCCTATATCTTGCTCGAATATTGGTTCAACCATGTGCATAACCCAATGTCCTGTCCAAGTTCAGATGATTACATTAGATGTCCTACACCCAAGCATATACTACCCTAATATTAGGAAGCCTTGTACTATGGAATGTCTGCATATAGGTTTAGTAGAATATCAGAATGTGTAATTGTCCTGCATTTGGATATTGTCCTGCCATAATTCACTGCATAATAGGCTCTGTCACATCTTGTACATGCATGCATACACCTTATTGGATGATGTAATAGTGATTGAGTGATAAGCTCGAGTATGTGTAGGAAATTCATGTTGGTAGCCTCATTTATCTGCCCTGTCTACCTCCTATACATCATATGCAGTCCTTACTGATATAAGCCCCAATTTGTTCGGTCCATTTTTCTTAATGTCAGCCAGTCATGTTTGAATCAGTAATGTACTTCACTAAATGTTCAGTTTCTTTGGTTGTGTGCAGTCCATGTCCTAACCCCTCTCGAGTATCAGTCATCCTAAAAGTGTGTGTGTCTATATACATTTTTGTACATATGTAGGTTTCATATATATTCAGGTTGCATAAATATGTAGGTGTGACTTTAGAGTGAGTGTGTGTGTTGGTTGTGAGTGAGTTTTAAGGGAATATCAGTTTAGGATATATGCTGGTGACAGTGTTGAGTGAGGAATAGCAGGAAGTAGCAGCTGCATTAGCAGTAGGGGCATCCTTGGCCCTGCATTGTAGGACAGTGGGCTGCCCTCTTGTGGCAGCAGCATGAGAGCAGCATGAGGGGACTGCTTGCAACTGCATGAGCAGTAGTGATAGTAGGGCAGTTTGGCCATCTTGGCCATTGGTTTGGGTTGTATCAGAGGGCATGGAGTACTGTTAGTGTCCAGTTTTGGGATTTAGGCTTGAGTGAGATTTTGAGGTAAGAATATTAGATTGTGAGGGATTAGGAATTTGGTACTAATTTATCCTAGAGTATTGAGGGTTAACATAAGTTATTTTAGGTCACTTTTGTTGAGTTGAGTGATGGGGTTTGGGTTATAGGTAAATACATACATTTATTAAGGATATGTGGTATAGGTATATGGGTTATAGGATATTGTGAGTATGTGTGAGTGTCTATGTGAAGGATTTTAGAGAAGGGGGTTAGTGTCCCATTTGAGGGTATGTGGTTATGAGAATACCTATATATAGAGGATTAGCTATATATGTAAATAAGTTATGTTATATGGATATGTGAGTATACATATATATGACAAGTTAGTGCTCCCTATATGTGTGTATATATATATACCATAAATGAGTATATTCATGTTGTGAGTTATAAGTTCAAAATTCTTAGAATATATGATACCTTAGATGTGTTTTTGTTAGGATTATGAGTTTAGCCCTAATGTAGAGTTGGCAAGATTGATGTAAACCCAATAGCCTAGTTGACCAATAGTGGACTTATAACCAAGTTTGACCAAATGGTTCATATTGACTAAATGTTGACTTGGTTGACCCAGAGTTGACCAAGTTTGACTTGGACCTAGTTTGACCTAGACAGTTGACCAGGTTTGACTTAGAGTTGACTTTGACCTATTGACCTAGAAATCATGTAGATTGCATTGTAAACATCATTTACCTTATTTTAAACATATTATAACTTGTACTGCTCTATTTAGGACATTGTCTCCGGTGCAGGCATCTGATATTATACTACTATTTTTAGAGTATTAGGCGAGTACATTCTCTGATAGTTCTCTCATTTACTTGTCAATTATTGTACATCAGTTCTAGTTAGTTGTATGTGATTCTCTGTTACAACACGTATGTATATTTTTGGATTCATGTATGCAACACATATACCATCTTGTCTGGCCTATATTACTGAAATTATTACTGGAATCATAATGTACTGGAATCAATCTGGAATCATTGCTGGTAACATCATGTTTGGCTGGACTCATCTCGATTCTCGTGTCGTATTCTAGATTTACTTGTACTTGCTGGAAGGGGAAATACTTGAGTAAGACATGTAGACATACCCCAATTCTGGAATCACCCCACATACTGGAATCAAACTGGAATGATAGCCATCTCACACCCGGCCGAGTGTGTGATGTGCCGGATTACCTAAAGTCGTTTACATGTCGATCTCGGTATTTTAATAACACACTGTTAGAATATAGTCTGGACTCACCCTGGAATCTTTGATCACTGACTGGAATCATCTTATACTGGACTCATCTTGTACTGGAATCACCTGGTATCAGATTCATGTTGTCTGGACTTACTTGAGTTTATACTTGTCTACATTTACTGTCTGGACTTATACCATGTTACTCTAGTTAGCTAGATTCTATTTACAGTCTTTATTGCCATGATTCTTTGTAAAACCCCTAAATTTCTACTATATTTTTTATATATATGTTAAATTTGGTACTGATTTAAAATTTTTGTATTGTACGTCGCATAGTCGTATTGTACGTCGCGCACGAAATTTTATTTTTCGTAGTTGCTCGACGAGTGCGAATATGTGCGAGCGTACATATTTTGAGAAAAACATTTTTTTATTTTTATAGTCAAAATAATATATGTAATATTTAATTTAGCTATCAAAATTTCCTAAATTTATGATTTTATTTATGAAAGGCCTTTTATTTGGAATAAATAATATTATTCATGCATACATATATTTCATAAATATTTTCAAGTTTAATTTAAATAAAAATATAATTTTTGAGATTTATTATTCAAAAAGATGTTTAAAAATATTTATTATTTTTGAAATTATTATTATTGGTATTTTGAAAAATATATTTGGAAGTTATGGTGGCCTTTTAAATCTTGATTTGATTTTTGGATTTATTTAAATTGTTAAATATTCGAAATTTATTTATCTCATTTGATTTTGAGCTAAAAATTTAAATAGATTTAAATTGGATTTAATTGATTTGATTTTAAACTAAGAGAATTTGATTTGATTTGATTTAAATTAGATTTACATTTGGATTTGGATTTGGATTTAGATTTGGATTTGATTGCTTTTAAATTAAATTAGGAAATATCTAAATTGGGTTTAAAGGAATCCTAATTCTTATCTAATTGGGAATTCCCACATCCTATAAATATGCAGGTACTCTTCCATATTATTTTCACCACAAATCATCTTTCAAACCATCCTTGTCAAAATTTCTCTCTCTTTTCGTCATAAATTCAGCCTCAATTTTCAAAGGTTGTAGCAACTTCGAATGACGATAACTCCCAATTCCGGATTCCTTTTGACCTCCAGTTTTTTTTGTTGGAATCGTATTGAGGTATATTTTCTGAATATAAATTTTATTTTCATAAATTCTGAACTTAATTTTTCTAGAAAATTTGTGGAGTGTTAGTGGTCCGAAATCTGACACGTTTTAGTGTTTTTGAGATTCTGAGAGAACCAGGAATCAGAATCACGATCCGTTTGAAGTTTCGGAATACTGACAGAAAAATACACATCATATATTTTTCCTAAAAAATTTCAGAATATTTTATTTTTGGTTTTTATTTTAGATGTTTGTCACATCGTCTGAGTTCATCTTGTGTAGCCCTGTGACTATTCTGTACCCAATGGGATTGTCGGTTTCACCAGCAAGGACCTCGGGCAAGACAACTTGCCATTTGCTGTTTAATTATTTTAGCTCATATTTTATGCATTATTTATTTTTTTTACGCAAAATAAACTGTGATACATGGCATAACCTGTTAGAACTTATTGTTCATTTATATTTTCTGCTATGTATTATTTTTCTCACATTAAACCTAGATTTAAGGGACCACCTTGTGTGTTGCATTCATTGGCCTTGACACGTTGTACCACAAAATTGTGTGTCGTATGTAGAACACGGAAGTACGTGATTGGCTAGCCACCAGTACATACAAGCCGTGCGATAGGAATAACCGCTAATAGAGATTGCATGCTAGTTTGACTTAGCGGTTATAGTAGTTTGTGATGTGGATACAACACAGTAGGCATTGGGCGAGGAGGACAATTCCTTAACGTATGGGCTTCGATGCACTTTCCTTGTGACCCGGACTCTCCGCTGGAGATACGGGGTTGATGACCCATGATTACTGACGGCCACTGACGATTCTGCGGAACCTCATGCTCTTACTGATGGGGCCTCTGGTGCCCAAGAGGGGACCATGCCGATCCTATTCAGCCAGGGCCCATGCGTAGGAAGGTTTATTCTTAACTACATATCACTTAGACCGGTTAGGCACCTTTATCCGTTAGGTACGAGTACTTTTGGTTTGGGTACTTGTATCTGACCGTGGCTTGGAATAATAACTTCTCGCGGATTAGTTCGTCACATCTTGTCCTTGTTTGGTTGTAGGTGTGACTTACTACTTCGATGAGAAGGTATTGAACCTTGTTGGGGTCCGGATACCATATTTGATTCATAGCATGGAAAGATACGTCGCCGTGAATTAGTTTACCATCTCATGTCCTTGTTTGGTTGAGGGGATGGTACGCTCGTTCAGTCGGTGCATATTGGACCATGTTATAATTCGATTTACTTATTTATTTGAGCAATATTTATTCAGTTTATATGGCATAATATTATGTGTCTTGTTACGTCCCTCTGAGGACTGGTTATCTCTCCAGGTGTATGCTATTGTCTTTCGCAGGTGTTCTAGCTCTAGCCGTGATCATCGCTATTTCTTCGAGGATGATTGTATTTGGATCGTCTTCGCTTCGCTCGCCAAATTTATACCTTTTTTTATGTATTTTTTCTTTACTTGTTGGTAGTGGATTTGTCTCCCCCCAACATATTGTATCAAGACAATTCGTTATCTTTATATGATGTCTTTTATTCATTTATTTTGCGTAGATGAGATTAGTTATGGTTCTACTGTATTTTACAGCTTATGTATTTATACGAGGCTTCCATATATTGGAGTATACTTCGTATGAATACAGCTGGCATGTCTACGTTCCTAGTCCTACGTATTTTGGGACTGGGGCGTTACATATTTTTGTGGTGGCCCATGCAGGTCAAGTTTGTCACTTCGGTTACGTTACTGTACTGATGTGAACCTGCAACATAGGATTAGAATTATAGGAATCTCATCCATACAGCTTGACCTCTTCCTTTGGCTTCAAATTCCGAACTCTCGTTCGACTTTCTTGAATTGCATCTTGCTTGATTTCTTTCTACCGTTGATTCTTATTTTCGTGCTTAGTGTCAACTAGGAAGATGATTACACTAGTATATGCTCATAGGTCAAACACATGGCTAGAATGGTTATATTGGCAATTGGAATATATTTAAGACTCTAATTGAGTTAAAGGTTTTTTTTTAGTGTGATTTAATGATTAGTAATTTGTAAAATAGGATATTACCACGAAAAGTTTTAACCTTGATATTTCTAAATAATAAACACCAGAGGATTTATAGAATTTCATACTTGGTTTAAGAAATTGATTGATTTTCAAAGATTTGATATTTATGATTTATTGGATTATAGTTATACATCCTTGCACAAGTATAAAATTGATTTGCTTTTCGAGTTGTGATAATTATGAGTTTGGGTGATAGATATACATCTTTGAACAAATATAAAATTTATTTGATTTTTGAGTTTTAATGTTTATGATTTATTGTATTATAGTTATGCACCTTGAACAGTTATAGATTTGGTTTGAAAATGATCTTAGCTTTTAAAAATGGTCGTAGGAATTATTTAAACGGAGTTGTACAACTTGCGGTTTTCTTGTTTATAAAATTTTAAATTTTAAGGGAAAGTAATGACGGTGAATTTTGGTTTAAAATATTTGAAAGTTATGAAAACGATTTTTGAGAATTTTTTTCTTTCTTTTAAATTGTGTCCTATGATTGAGGGTTTACAAATCTATATAGATTTTTGGTAAAAAAAATAGATTTTGACTGATAAGATTATTTGAAAATTTAGTTTAATGTGGGATTGCTAATATTAAAAAAAATTTGAAGAATTTCGAAGGATGTGATGAAAAGTTATTTTGATTGATTAAAGAAAGTTACCATTTAAAAGTTATGAGTTTTGTTGGAATAACATAACATAAATAGAAGTTAAAATTGATGAGAGCATTGAGCTTAATTTTTTGAGATTGCTTTTAATATGCTAAGAGCTTTATTATAAATTAATTAAAAAATTTAGAGTGTTCAATTTTTGATTGATTGTGAAATTTTTATGGATTCGTAAATTATGAACTCTTGAGTTAAATAGTTGAATTTAAATGTTAATTTTGGAAAAGGTTAGTAGTAACGTGATAAAATTTTGCTTTGAGATTTATGAGAGTGATTTAAATTTTTTGATGAATTTGAATGGCTTGGAGTAAATACAAATTTTGGTGGTATATTTTTGAAAGTTTATTTTTTAAAACTTTTGGAGGAAACTTGAGTTAAAATATTAATGATAGGCCACAAAGGTAGCCCTAATGAGTTAGAAGTATTCCACACTAATTGTCATGTCACTCATGACCATGATAGTAGTATATACACAAGTGTTGTTAGTCATCTACCCAGCTATGTGACTGTATTTTCACCTCGACTTACTCGACCTTCCTTCAATTCTAGATCTTTTAATTGCGACCTTCTAACCCATTTGTAATTTGAATAATGAGTTAATGGTTCCTTAATTGTATTCATCTAGGAGACTATCTTCTCTCCGGAATTGAGTTTCTAAATCATTTTTAATGGATTCTTTAATTAATTTTATTTCACGCTTTAACTTGATCTTCTTTATTTTGTGCATTAATTATCACCTCGTGAACTCCCACTTTCTATTTTTGATCTTCTGGCATCCCCTACCGTGACTTGTATATTTGGAGTACAACACTACACTTTTTCTTCCAACAAATTTCATATGTAAGACCTAGACAAGTCCACCTTCATGTAGATGTATGATGTCCCACTAAAACATGTCTCCTTGTACACTATTTTTATGATAGGACCTTCTGGTCAAAATGGCCAAACTATAACCTCTATTATGACACCAAAATACTTTTCGACTTCAATTAAGAGATCCAACCTTGACTCAATCCCTTAACCCGATCGGTGAATTTTGTTCTACTTAGTTCCTTAAATGCTTAAATTTGTGCTTTATCTTGATTGCTTAACCCATTGACTCATCCCATTACTAGTTTAACTCTTGTAAGTTGGGTAGAATTGTAAGCCCCTGTTTTTCAAATTTTAGTTAAATTAGTGTTAATTAATTTTTAAATGTCATTTATGGCCTTAAAATAAATATTAGATTTTTTAGAAATTTTTCTAGAATTTTTAAATGATGTTTAAATGAGTTTTAAATACAAAAATATTAATTTGCAATTTTTTGAATTATTTTAATATCATTTTGTAATTTGTTAAATTATTTTGTATGTGGAATGCAAATTGTTTTTTTTTGCGTTTAGACTCTGTTAGGACCTATTGGTAAATTCCTAAACTCTAGGGTTTATTTTGTAAATTATTTTAATATCATTTTGTAATTTTTGTAATTTTCTAGACTCTGTTAGGACCTCTAGGGTTTATTTTCTGAATTATTTTAATATCATTTTGTAATTTTTAAATTGTTTTAATAACTGGTTGTAATTTTCTAAATTATTTAAATAGTCATTTTGTAATTAGTTAAATTATTTTGTATGTGGAATGTAAATTGTTTTTTTTGCATTTAGACTCTGTTAGGACCTATTGGTAAATTCCTAAACTCTAGGGTTTATTTTGTAAATTACCAAACACCCCCCCCCCCCCCGACCAGTCACTCTCTCTCTCCTCAGACTCACGACGCTGCCCGACCGACTCACCGACGCTACCCCCGCCGAATCCGGCAGCCCCCACCGCCATCAAACCCCTATAAAGGATCCCCTCACCCCCCTCGACTAAACCCTAACCCTAAAAATCCCCGACGACGCCCCCACGGCCTTCTTCTTCCCCACTTCTGTTCACCTAAACCCTAACTCCGGCGATCTCCTCCGCCACCCCCACAGCGACTAACACCCCCAACCACCACCACCACTACGTTCGCCTTGACGAGCCGAGCTCAGCGCCACCGGAGCGCGACGACGTCGACGCTCCCAGCCGTCGATCGCCCACTCTTCCACGCTCGAGTTCGCCGGACACGTACGTAGCAGTCTCCATTTCGTATCGTACGTATCTCGTTTTCGAGTATGCTGTTCGCCAGGACACGACGACCCCAGCCCTGTACTTGGACACGCGAGCTAGGACTCGTGCGTGTCGTGCCAAGCCTAAGACACAGACTCCTGTGTCCCTAACTGTCAGGACACAGGACTGTGTTTTATATTTTTTTATTATTATTATATCAACCCTAAACCTAATAAAATTAACAACAACCTAGCCCTAACACAAGCCGCGGGCTGACCCCCTGGCCAGCCCGACCCGACCTAACATCCCCCCCCCCCCCCCCGCGCGCTTCTCTGGCATGGGTTCGAATCCCCCCCCCCCCTTTTTTCTTTCTGTTTTCTTTTCTCTTTTCTTTTTTCTTTTCTTTTTCGTTTGTATATATATATTTATATATATATGTATATGTATATATAATTTAGTATATATAAATATATGTATATACTGTATTTTACAGTATTATATATATATGTATATATATATTTTATAATTAGTAAATTTTGTGTATATATATGTATATATCTTCATGTATATATATTAATATATATATATATACACTTTATTATTAAAGTATTCTTCCTATGTATATGTATATATTTATATATGTATATTTGTACTCTATAAATTAAGTATTTTCCTTACAAATATATATGTACTTTTAACACATGTAATTATATTTTTCACTATGCATAACTTTGCCCTATTAAAATATTAATAATTATTTTGTACTTTTACCAAACTGTATTTTATTGTATTTAAATTACTGCAACCATTTGATATCCAAGCCTAGCATGGGTATTTGGGCTCAAATGTGTTTTCACACATTCAAGACCTGTACAAGTCATATTGGACTTGATTCATGGCCTTGGGTCCTGTATTTGAACTTTGGTTCAAATTATATACATGGACAAAATACGCAGATAATTAATTATTGTGTGCATTACTGTTTTTGATTTTCTAAAAATACTTAAATTATTGCTAAAATTATGGAAAAATAGTTTTTAGATACTTTGTTAAGTTAGATAATTTAGTATAATTTTTGTAGTATTTAATTTACTGTTTTGCCACTAGTTTGGCATATGAAACCAAAACTCACTTTCTGTATACTTAGGAAAACTGATTTTTATAAAATATTTGTACTGGTTAATAAATTCCAGAAAAATTATAATAAATTTCTATAGTTAGCAAGGATCGTTTTGGTACTTTGTTTTATGCAAAACTAGGCTTTTTGTCTACTTTAAAAATTGTTAGAAAACAATGATCTTTTGATTTATTTATTGATTAATTACGACTTGTAGCTTTTTGTGTTATTTGGAGTTTTAATCGTATTGAACCCCATCCCTCACTAGTGTAAAGACCCTAGAAAGTTAGTTAACATAGTGTGTCACCCCACATTGGTCTCCTATGCCAAGTCATCATTTTGGCTAGGTGCCCAGTCACAAGTCGTGTCGTACCAGTTAGTGTTCTAGTATTTTAGCTTAGTGTAAAAGCTAAGTTTATTGTATTTATTGCTACAGTGACGAGTTACCAGACATCCATAGTACATTTATCGCAGCTTGTTTTACTTTGCTAGAGGCAAGTACATCTACAAACTCATTTACTGTCTTTTAATGCTAGAACATGTATTAACCATGTTAAATGCTGATCCTTGGGGTAGCAAGTTAAAACGTCACATGTTGTACTTTCTATTACTACCATGCTTAGAACCATCTTGATGTATCTCTCACATGATTAGAATATGGGTATGGAAAAAACTGATAGTAGAGTTCGTGATCATGCCCCCCCTATATAGTACCGAGCAAAGTTTCATTTTATATGTTACAGCGCCGTAGGCCTTACTTACCAAGGCAGATTTGTGCGTATGTACATCTCTCGCCCTATCACTTGTACGGAAGTATATTTTATTATGTGCCACAGCACATTGTATACCTATTGACCGATCACGTACCTGCTACAGTTTTAAACATTACATATACATCTGTCTCTATGACATATGTATCCTTGCCATGATAGATTATGATGACATGATTGTGATACGACATGAGATAGATGCCATGTTCCCTATGTTACTATGATACTGTGATCCCAGTTGTACCATGATGACATGTTTCCAGTATTCCTGTTTTATAGACTTATCACACCATGATCCTTGTTGTACATCTCTTTCATTATATGTTCAGTACTTTAGTTGTAGAGGTTGTACTTGCTCCCGTCCTGACAGGATAACGTTGTAGGTATACTTACTGAGGAGGAGTTACTCTGCGACTCATACTATGGAGTTATTGCCGAGGACCCGGCTCTGCTTTACGAGGATGTTCCTGCAGGGAACCTCGCCTAGTGTCTTTTGTTTACTTAGACTTTTGAGAGTAGACATGTATTAGACTATACCATTTTGTAACTGGACATGTATCCAGTTTTACATTTCAGTTTACTTGTACTTTAATATTTTACTATATACGACGACTTTTGTGTTTGGAGCATTTATGATTCTTCTTCACTTATAGAATTGTTAGCACATTTAGTCTTATCTTGTTATCTCTAGAACAGCTTACTGCGCTTTATCTTAAGCGTAGGCTGGACATGGCTCGGCCTGGCCCAACAATTTGGGTAACGGGTCGTGACATGTTTTTTTGGCGGCCCATGCAGGTCCTGACTAAACTGTTTGGTTACGTTATTGTACCAAGCAGGCCTGTAATTAGGAACTTAAGGTAATTAGACAACATTAGGAAAGACGCTTAGAACACCTAGAGGAATACTAGGATTGCAACATAGGAAATACAACACATGTTTGCTATTATAATTAGATTTTCTTGCATATGATTGCTTACTTTAAACAAGTCCTTATAAGTCTTTTATGTGTAATTTAGATGGTGCTTACTCGTTCGTCCCAGCATGTTACCCCCGAGAATGGGGCCCTCCATATCCAGTCAGCTGACCAGTTGACTGATACACCTCCACCTACCACATTCCCCCACTCCACAGATCCACAGACCCAGATACCACCTTCCACATCCCAGGCCCAGCAGGACCCGATACTTCCACCACCCCCTATCACTATACCCACCCAGGCTTCCGTCACACTCGACGGGACCCAGCTGCTCACACTGATCCAGGGGTTCCTAACAACCCATCAGGAGCAGACCACCCTACTCCGTCAGAGCATGGAGCGTTCTGAGGGACGTCCCGTAGCCCCACCACATGTAGAGCCACGGCAGAGAGCGGGGACGGTCAAGGACTTCATGGGTCTGAATCCCAAGGAGTTCTCAGGAACTGAGGGCATAGTAGTAGCTGATGATTGGCTAGATTCAGTAGAGAGGAAGCTTCTGGGAGTTAGGATGCCGGATGACCTTCAGGTCGAGGCAGCAGGATTTCTGCTGATAGACTTAGCCGGAGTCTGGTTCAGGAATGAGCCGTTGTTCGCGAGAGATAGAGCCACCTGGGACCAGTTCAAGACCCAGTTCAAGAAGAAGTTCTTCTCGACCGCTGCTAGAGTAGCCATGGGGCTACGATTCCAGAACATCCAGCAGGGGAACCGTTCTGTTGATGACTATGCAGGAGAGTTTAGTCGCTTGAGCCGTTTTGCTCCTAGTCTGGTTGCTGATCCAGAGGAGATGACCCGTAGGTTTTGCCATGGTCTAGTTCCAGACATTGGCATTCTTATAGTGGCAAACGGTACGACTGACTATTACCAGAGCCTAGAGTTAGCCCGGAGCATTGAGGAGCGTCTTCTGTCTAGCAAGAGGCCGGCTTCTGTACATCATGAGGGACCGTCCAAGCGTCAGGCTTTCCAGCAGAGAGCGCCGATGCCACCCCAGCAGACTTACCATCCCCCTACACCACATCATCAGACCCCGCCAGTTAGAGCCCCGGGACCCCGACAGCAGCAGCAGAAGGGAGCTATATGTTCTTTCTGCGGAAGACCAGGGCATGAATTCGTCGTCTGCAGGAAGAGGTTAGGGCAGTGTTTAGCTTGTGGATCTGCCATCCATCAGATTCGGGACTGCCCCGTAGCCAAAGGACCCCAGGGGAAGACTTATAGCCTAGTCCTTGAGCCGGAGCCGGAACAGGTTTCGGGAGGTTAGTTTCAGCCTTAGTCATTTGTTGCATTGCTTTCTATGTTAGAATGTTGTTGGGTCTTCAATCCTTGTGAATTTCGAGGACAAAATTTTTCAAGGAGGGAAGACTTGTAAGCCCCTGTTTTTCAAATTTTAGTTAAATTAGTGTTAATTAATTTTTAAATGTTATTTATGGCCTTAAAATAAATATTAGATTTTTTAGAAATTTTTTTAGAATTTTTAAATGATGTTTAAATGAGTTTTAAATACAAAAATATTAATTTGCAATTTTCTGAATTATTTTAATATCATTTTGTAATTTGTTAAATTATTTTGTATGTGGAATGCAAATTGTTTTTTTTTTGCATTTAGACTCTGTTAGGACCTATTGGTAAATTCCTAAACTCTAGGGTTTATTTTGTAAATTATTTTAATATCATTTTGTAATTTTTGTAATTTTCTAGACTCTGTTAGGACCTCTAGGGTTTATTTTCTGAATTATTTTAATATCATTTTGTAATTTTTAAATTGTTTTAATAACTGGTTGTAATTTTCTAAATTATTTAAATAGTCATTTTGCAATTAGTTAAATTATTTTGTATGTGGAATGCAAATTGTTTTTTTTGCATTTAGACTCTGTTAGGACCTATTGGTAAATTCCTAAACTCTAGGGTTTATTTGTAAATTACCAAACACCCCCCCCCCCCCCGACCAGTCACTCTCTCTCTCCTCTGACTCACGACGCTGCCCGACCGACTCACCGACGCTACCCCCGCCGAATCCGGCTGCCCCCACCGCCATCAAACCCCTATAAAGGATCCCCTCACCCCCCTCGACTAAACCCTAACCCTAAAAATCCCCGACGACGCCCCCATGGCCTTCTTCTTCCCCACTTCTGTTCACCTAAACCCTAACTCCGGCGATCTCCTCCGCCACCCCCATAGCGACTAACACCCCCAACCACCACCACCACTACGTTCGCCTTGACGAGCCGAGCTCAGCGCCACCGGAGCGCGACGACGCCGACGCTTCCAGCCGCCGATCGCCCACTCTTCCACGCTCGAGTTCGCCGGACACGTACGTAGCAGTCTCCATTTCGTATCGTACGTATCTCGTTTTCGAGTATGCTGTTCGCCAGGACACGACGACCCCAGCCCTGTACTTGGACACGCGAGCTAGGACTCGTGCGTGTCGTGCCAAGCCTAAGACACAGACTCCTGTGTCCCTAACTGTCAGGACACAAGACTGTGTTTTATATTTTTTTTTATTATTATTATATCAACCCTAAACCTAATAAAATTAACAACAACCTAACCCTAACATAAGCCGCGGGCTGACCCCCTGGCCAGCCCGACCCGACCTAACATCCCCCCCCCCCGCGCGCTTCTCTGGCATGGGTTCGAATCCCCCCCCTTTTTTCTTTCTGTTTTCTTTTCTCTTTTCTTTTTTTCTTTTCTTTTTCTTTTGTATATATATATTTATATATATATGTATATGTATATATAATTTAGTATATATAAATATATGTATATACTGTATTTTACAGTATTATATATATATATGTATATATATATTTTATAATTAGTAAATTTTGTGTATATATATGTATATATCTTCATGTATATATATATTAATATATATATATACACTTTATTATTAAAGTATTCTTCCTATGTATATGTATATATATTTATATATGTATATTTGTACTCTATAAATTAAGTATTTTCCTTACAAATATATATGTACTTTTAACATATGTAATTATATTTTTCACTATGCATAACTTTGCCCTATTAAAATATTAATAATTATTTTGTACTTTTACCAAACTGTATTTTATTGTATTTAAATTACTGCAACCATTTGATGTCCAAGCCTAGCATGGGTATTTGGGCTCAAATGTGTTTTCACACATTCAAGACCTGTACAAGTCATATTGGACTTGATTCATGGCCTTGGGTCCTGTATTTGAACTTTGGTTCAAATTATATACATGGACAAAATACGCAGATAATTAATTATTGTGTGCATTACTGTTTTTGATTTTCTAAAAATACTTAAAGTATTGCTAAAATTATGGAAAAATAGTTTTTAGATACTTTGTTAAGTTAGCTAATTTAGTATAATTTTTGTAGTATTTAATTTACTGTTTTGCCACTAGTTTGGCATATGAAACCAAAACTCACTTTCTGTATACTTAGGAAAACTGATTTTTATAAAATATTTGTACTGGTTAATAAATTCCAGAAAATTATAATAAATTTCTATAGTTAGCAAGGATCGTTTTGGTACTTTGTTTTATGCAAAACTAGGCTTTTTGTCTACTTTAAAAATTGTTAGAAAACAATGATCTTTTGATTTATTTATTGATTAATTACGACTTGTAGCTTTTTGTGTTATTTGGAGTTTTAGTCGTATTGAACCCCATCCCTCACTAGTGTAAAGACCCTAGAAAGTTAGTTAACATAGTGTGTCACCCCACATTGGTCTCCTATGCCAAGTCATCATTTTGGCTAGGTGCCCAGTCACAAGTCGTGTCGTACCAGTTAGTGTTCTAGTATTTTAGCTTAGTGTAAAAGCTAAGTTTATTGTATTTATTGCTACAGTGACGAGTTACCAGACATCCATAGCACATTTATCGTAGCTTGTTTTACTTTGCTAGAGGCAAGTACATCTACAAACTCATTTACTGTCTTTTAATGCTAGAACATGTATTAACCATGTTAAATGCTGATCCTTGGGGTAGCAAGTTAAAACGTCACATGTTGTACTTTCTATTACTACGATGCTTAGAACCATCTTGATGTATCTCTCACATGATTAGAATATGGGTATGGGAAAAACTGATAGTAGAGTACGTGATCATGCCCCCCCTATATAGTACCGAGCAAAGTTTTATTTTATATGTTACAGTGCCGTAGGCCTTACTTACCAAGGCAGATTTGTGCGTATGTACATCTCTCGCCCTATCACTTGTACGGAAGTACATTTTATTATGTGCCACAGCACATTGTATACCTATTGACCGATCACGTACCTGCTACAGTTTTAAACATTACATATACATCTGCCTCTATGACATATGTATCCTTGCCATGATAGATTATGATGACATGATTGTGATACGACATGAGATAGATGCCATGTTCCCTATGTTACTATGATACTGTGATCCCAGTTGTACCATGATGACATGTTTCCAGTATTCCTGTTTTATAGACTTATCACACCATGATCCTTGTTGTACATCTCTTTCATTATATGTTCAGTACTTTAGTTGTAGAGGTTGTACTTGCTCCCGTCCTGACAGGATAACGTTGTAGGTATACTTACTGAGGAGGAGTTACTCTGCGACTCATACTATGGAGTTATTGCCGAGGACCCGGCTCTGCTTTACGAGGATGTTCCTGCAGGGAACCTCGCCTAGTGTCTTTTGTTTACTTAGACTTTTGAGAGTAGACATGTATTAGACTATACCATTTTGTAACTGGACATGTATCCAGTTTTACATTTCAGTTTACTTGTACTTGGATATTTTACTATATACGACGACTTTTGTGTTTGGAGCATTTATGATTCTTCTTCACTTATAGAATTGTTAGCACATTTAGTCTTATCTTGTTATCTCTAGAACAGCTTACTGCGCTTTATCTTAAGCGTAGGCTGGACATGGCTCGGCCCGGCCCAACAATTTGGGTAACGGGTCGTGACAAGAATACCTCACGGCCCAACAAAGCCTTTGTCCTTGTGACCCATGTGGATAAGTTTGCTTAGCCTATAAGTTCAGAGGACCCTAACTTAGCTAGTTAACTAAGACAACTGTATAGGCCCGAACTTCGGGCGAGCCTTGATCTTAAAAGATCTGGGACTATTTAAAATTTTTCTTCATCAGTACCTCCCTTGCTCATATTTTGACTATCTCGCGCTGCTAACGTAGCTTCAGTTTTGCAAGCTTATTTCGTTATCAAGCTTGATCATGACATATTTTATTGGGTGCATCCACTAACATATTGTCTAATCAGAACCGGTGCATGATGGTCTGATCAACCTATTGCACTTTGGTTCGCTTATCACATATTATCCTACGTGGATGGGGACATAGCTAAACTTGTCCTCTAGAGTCCCATCCGCGACTGTCTTGACATCTCCTTTTAAATTATTCGGTCGCCTTTGAACCACGTATTCGTATTCGATAACGCCTCCTTCGAACTCTATATTGCGTTCGCCTTCACCTATTTTAGAAGGACGAAAGCGTCGTACTAAAACTCCTCTAACTGTCCTATCACCATGACCATTACCACCCAATGTAACCATATCTTTGTCTTGAACTACTCGACCTTTCCTTCGATACTAAATTTACAATCTTGACTTTATAATCACTTGAATTTAAGAGTTATTACAATCGTCTCTTAATCATACCCTCAACCTAGACTACGACCATATAAACTTCCTTAAACCCTTCTATCTACCATTGTGCCTTCTCACCCCCTCCTAACTCTTAATTTTGAGGACGAAATTCTTTTAAGTTGGGTAGGATGTAAAACTCCTAAATTTCTACTATATTTTTTATATATATGTTAAATTTGGTACTGATTTAAATTTTTTTATTGTACGTCGCATAGTCGTATTGTACGTCGCGCACGAAATTTTATTTTTCGTAGTTGCTCGACGAGTACGAATATGTGCGAGCGTACATATTTTGAGAAAAACATTTTTTTTATTTTTATAGTTTCAAAATAATATATGTAATATTTAATTTAGCTATCAAAATTTCCTAAATTTATGATTTTATTTATGAAAGGCCTTTTATTTGGAATAAATAATATTATTCATGCATACATATATTTCATAAATATTTGCTAGTTTAATTTAAATAAAATATAATTTTCGAGATTTATAATTCAAAAAGATATTTAAAAATATTTATTATTTTCGAAATTATTATTATTGGTATTTTGAAATATATATTTGGAAGTTATGGTGGCCATTTAAATCTTGATTTGATTTTTGGATTTATTTAAATAGTTAAATATTCGAAATTTATTTATCCCATTTGATTTTGAGCTAAAAATTTAAATAGATTTAAATTGGATTTAATTGATTTGATTTTAAACTAAGAGAATTTGATTTGATTTGATTTAAATTAGATTTGGATTTGGATTGATTGCTTTTAAATTAAATTAGGAAATATCTAAATTGGGTTTAAAGGAATCCTCATTCTTATCTAATTGGGAATTTCCACATCCTATAAATATGCAGGTACTCCTCCATATTATTTTCACCATAAATCATCTTTCAAACCATCCTTGTCAAAATTTCTCTCTTTTTTCGTCATAAATTCAGCCTCAATTTTCAAAGGTTGTAGCAACTTCGAATGACCATAACTCCGAACTCCGGACTCCTTTTGACCTCCAGTTTTTTTTTTGTTGGAATTGTATTGAGGTATATTTCTGAATATAAATTTTATTTTCATAAATTCTGAACTTAATTTTTCAGGAAATTTGTGGAGTGTCGGTGGTCCGAAATCTGACACGTTTTACTGTTTTTGAGATTCTGGGAGAACCAGGAATCAGAATCACGATCTGTTTGAAGTTTCGGAATACTGACAGAAAAATACACATCATATATTTTTCCTAAAAAAATTCAGAATATTTTATTTTTAGTTTTATTTTAGAAGTTTGTCACATCTCTGAGTTCATCTTGTGTAGCCCTGTGACTATTCTGTACCCAACGGGATTGTCGGTTTCACCAACAAGGACCTCAGGCAAGACACCTTGCCATTTGTTGTTTAATTATTTTAGCTCATATTTTATGCATTATTTATTTTCTTTATGCAAAATAAACTGTGATACATGGCATAACCTGTTAGAACTTACTGTTCATTTATATTTCCTGCTATGTATTATTTTTCTCACATTAAACCTAGATTTAAGGGACCAGCTTGTATGTTACATTCATTGGCCTTGACACGTTGTACTACGAAGTTGTGTTTCGTATGTAGAATACGAAAGTGCGTGATTGGCTGGCCACCAGTACGTACAAGCCGTGCGATAGGAATAACCGCTAATAGAGATTGCATGCTAGTTTGACTTAGCGGTTCTAGTAGTTTGTGATGTGGATACAACATAGTAGGCATTGGGCGGGGAGGACAATTCCTTAACGTATGGGCTTCGATGCACTTCCTTGTGACCCGGACTCTCCGCTGGAGATACGGGGTTGATGACCCATGATTACTGACGGCCACTGACGATTCTGCGGAACGTCATGCTCTTACTGATGGGACCTCTGGTGCCCAAGAGGGGACCATGCCGATCCTATTTAGCCAGGGGCCCATGCGTAGGAAGGATTGTTCTTGACTACATATCACTTAGACCGGTTAGGCACCTTTATCCGTTAGGTACGAGTACTTTTGGTTTGGGTACTTGTATCTGACCGTGGCTTGGAACAATAACTTGTCGCGGATTAGTTCGTCACATCTTGTCCTTGTTTGGTTGTAGGTGTAACTTACTACTTCGATGAGAAGGTATTGAACCTTGTTGGGGTCTGGATACCATATTGGATTCATAGCATGGAAAGATACGTCGCCGTGAATTAGTTTACCATCCTGTCCTTGTTTGGTTGGGGGGATGGTACGCTCGTTCAGTAGGTGCGTATTGGACCATGTTATAATTCGATTTACTTATTTATTTGAGCAATATTTATTCAGTTTATATGGCATGATATTATGTGTCTTGTTACGTCCCTCTGAGGACCTGGTATCTCTCCAGGGTGTGCTATTGTCTTTCGTAGGTGTTCTAGCTCTAGCCGTGATCATCGCTATTTCTTCGAGGATGATTGCATTTGGATCGTCTTCGCTTCGCTCGCTAAATTCATATCTTTTCTTATGTATTTTTTCTTTACTTGTTGGTAGTGGATTTGTCTCCGCCCAACATATTGTATCAAGACAATTCGTTATCTTTATATGATGTCTTTTATTCATTTATTTTGCGTGGATGAGATTATTTATGGTTCTACTGCATTTTATAGCTTATGTATTTATACGAGGCTTCCATATATTGGAGTATACTTCGTATGAATATAGCTGGCATGTCTACGTTCCTAGTCCTACGTATTTTGGGACTGGGCGTTACATTCTTCTCTTGTTTAGTTACCTTACTTTCCTAATACTTATCTGTCTCTCTATACCATCACCTGAATATAAACTGCCATGTTCATCAATACAACTGTCTATAACTGATTTATTGTTCTCTGTCATTTATTTGGGTTTTCTAGATGAGATGTACTCGTTCTTGTCCTGACTGGACATGTTGAAAATTTTACAGATGATTGTCCCGAGGACACTTGCCCTATTTACTATGGACCAGGAGATGGCTTAGCTACCTTTGGCCCCGACACTCAGGAGTGATCGGGAGACTAGCTAGTTAACTCTGTTTAGTTATCATGTTTTAGAACTTGAATTGTAAATAAGTTGAGATATGTTGTTTTGAGATTGTTGGAGATATATTTTAGTAGTTTGTTTTATTGTTGTATTTAGTTTAGTTATAAACTTCTGTGTTATCATATCGTGCTTAGACTGTGATTGAGATCTATTATATCTATACTTGTCCTCCGTTCGGAGTTGAGATTTTAACAAGTACATTATATAATTGTGTGAGTTGTTGGTTAGATAGTGCCCTAGAACAGCGTTCTACCGCCGACACTGCGGTGTAGGCTGGGCGCTGTTACGTACTCGTACCCTCACAGTAGGTGCGGGTCGTGACAAACATCCTCTGCTATTACGTCTATATTACCTCTATTAGCAGCTCCCTTCAACTTATTATCTATATTCAAAAACCTGAATATAAAACGGATAATAGGTCCACATCAAATTCTCCAGCGGAATACTCACCAAAAATATCCTAACTACATCCACATTACCTCTAGCCCGGATATTTCACAAAACTTTATTCTTGATAGTCAAAAAGATTATTTATTTAAAAATGTCTATCAAAAGACGGAGAAAAAGATACAAGAGCCTTGACGGCTAAAAAAACAAACAGTTACAAAAAAATCTAAGGGATACGCAATCGATTGATATAATCCCTTAGAGCCGCGATTTCGGCCTCATACTTCGCGGTAGCTCGGCAGCGCGCTTCTTCTTGACGAGCGGCTCCATCCTGGAAAGGGATCAGGTTCATGTACTCTCCCTTCAACTTCACCAGCTGTTCTTTTAAGTGGTCGAATGTTGTGGCAATCATGGCAGCCTGAGCCAAATAGTCCTCCTGCTCAGATGTCATTGTCCTCAAGCTGGCCTCCAGTTGAGCAATCTCGCTTTGGATCTGTCCAATGTGATTATACTTCTCAGTAATCTGCGCAGCCAGCTTATTCTTCGAAGCAGCACATGCCTCTCTCGCAGCATTGAATTGCTCATACTGGTTAGCCAACTCACGGATTTCTTGAGCAAGGGCATCCTTCTTGCTTGAAAAGTAGCCTTCTCCTTCGCGAGAGCTACGACCAATGCCTCGTCTTCTGCGTGGAACAGCAACATTGGGCTCCGTTGTTTGGCATCCCAAAATCTGGCCATCTGACCCTCTAAATCATTCAGAACCTTCCTTAGAGCATTAGCCCGCTCTTCATAGCCGACGATGCTCTCAAGGGCCACTTGGCACTCAGCAACAGCCTTTACAGGGACAAAGGCGGCATTCCGATTCAGGACTCCAGAAAAGCTTTACTTTCAGAATAGAATAGAAAGCTTTGATGACTTCCTGGACCATCTCGTCGTCTTCAGTAGAGGTCATCGGAGAAAATGCTTGATGAGACTCTTCCGCTCCAGGAAGAGATGCCTGACAAGAATTTGAACCTGGCAAGAAAACAATATAAGTATCAGTAACCAAAAAAGAGAGTACGAAAGAATTATAATTTTGTACCTTCAGTACGCCCAACACCAGCCAGGGCTAAGCCATCAGTCTTGGCTTCAGGGAAACCGAGAGCAGGTCCAGGTTGTTCAAGAAGAACAATCTCAAGGCCTCGAGCAGCATCACGCCGAGTATCTTCCACTGTCCCAGCTGGACCGGGAATAAATTCAGCAACAACCCCCTCAGTAGGCTGTTCAACCTCTCATTTTGCAGCCGATGCCGGTTCACTAACGGATCCCTCCACACCATCAAATTTAGAGGAGTCGGTAACAACCTCTTTTTTCCCTAATGCCTGGGGTTATCTTTACAAGCGATTCCTTCTCCTTGTCTACAAAGGAACATCCAATCGTAGTCAGCCTCACGAGAAGCACGCAAAATCGAAGTCGAAAAATCTCATCCGAAGAAAGGCCCAAAGATAACATACCCGCAGGAGGATGAGCCGATTAGACTTGATTCTCGTCCAACTCTTTCAGTATGGCCCCGATTTCAGACATCGCCTCCAAGGAGATATCAAAAGAAGGACTGGCTCTCTGGTTGCCACCATAATTCGGGTATTCGCCCTGATCATCCTTTGATTCAGCCTCCTTGACTAGGGAAGGCTGAACGTCGTCTGTCGATCGAGGACAAGGAGGAGACGCTGTCGTCATGTCCACTTCCTCATACGAGGAGGCACCTACCTCAGCTACAACTTTAGGGTCATATGTAAAGGACAAATGCAAGGGTGAGAAAGTCTCTAATGGTTTGACCAAAACGGCTACAGAGTCTAGGAAGGGATCTACCTCCTGAACAGTAACGGCCTACGACGCCGTTCTACTTCTTCCAGTTTGCCGGAAAGACCTTCTCAAGGGAGGAGAGCCAGCACCTACTTCTTGCCTCTCCTTAGGACGATAGTCTTCTTCTTTCTTTTTAAAGTTGGCTCCTGGGCCAATTCAGTTGTAGCTTTCCTTTTCTGAGGAGGGTTGAGAGGAGCAGAATCATCATTTCGTGTCCTCCTTTGGAGGCACTGCTGGCTTTCTAAGGATAGCTTTCGACCGTGGTACTGCGGCTGACTTCACGGTTGGAGCAACACTCTCCTTCTTACGACCCTTCAGAGCCTTTTGAGCACGTGCTACGAAAAGAGGGCCAAACCGAGTCCCCAATATCAAGCTCTGTTCACGATCATACAAGGGATGAAAAGTATTGATCTGAACATAAAATTTGGCGACAGCATAGCACAGGGGGTCTCAGGCTTATCCGAAGGCAGAGTGAAGATCGTCCACGTGCATCTGGCATTGTAATACATCCAGGCACACGCCCCGTCAATTAATCTGCCTATTGACTCCAAGTGCGGGCTAGCATTTCCCAAAGGAGCTGGCTGTTGCCAAACTGCCGCACGAAACGACTCGACGGGTATGGCTCTAGATAGGCATGGTTCCTATTTCTGAGCACCAGATGTGACGGTCTGGTAGACTGAAGCCAGTAAAACCCCCAGCAGTCAAACTAGTGGCATGAACTCCCTCATCCACTAAGATATCTCTTGCACTACCGCTGTCGGATAGAGGGAAGACCCTGAAGAACTCATAGTTCTGCAAGAAGCTTAAAGCCTTTTGCAAGCAAGTACACCATTGACGGACCAATCCGCATCATGGAATCTACGAAGAAAGGCGTCTCCCGCCAAAGAGTCCGCCACTGGCCCAGCATTCATCAGGGTAGGACATACAGTAGCAGCCACCCCATCAGGAAATGATACAGAAGTTCGATCCAGGTGAAGTTGGCCCTGCCGTCAGGAGTCACCACATTTCTAACAAAGTCCTATAGACCCCGTCCAGTAGCACAGATCATCACAGGAAGCAAGGCAAGACGGTATAAAGGCCAGCTTTACAGCCGAAAGTATCATTCCCCGGCTTATTCTCTTAATAGACCCTGAACCACTAGGGACTATGCAATCACAAAGCCATATCATCAGGAAAGCGGCTAGCACCGCCTTTTTTGACATCTTGAACTCGGCCTGCATGAAGAAATGATAAACCGGGAAGTTTTCCTCAGGATCATCACTATATTTGGCATCTACAGTGTCACGACCCGCACCCACTGTGAGGGTACGAGTACGTAACAGCGCCCAGCCTACGCCTTAGTGTCGGCGATAGAATGCTGTTCTAGGTCATGAACTATAACTAAAACAACATGAAATACTCTTCAACTGGAGGCCAAGTCACAGAAGGTACAACTCAATCACAATCTAGAGGTAGAATATAGCACGATGGAATAGATAAGGAAATCCTCAACTGAGGTACAACAAAGTAAAATAACATAAGTCTCAACATCTCCATAATAATACAACTCTGAAATCAAAGACAACAACTAACATGAAAAGAAAGAACAGTCTAGACTATCTACAGTATGCATGGGTATCATCCTCAACAGCTGCCTGAACCTCCCCAGAGGTCCAGGTCGCGAGTGTCATCTAGGCAAACTCTATAGTAAGGGCTGCAGGGTTCCTCATCATACTCTGTAAAAATTTTAACAGGTCCAGTCAGGATAGGAGCGAGCACAATACATCTAACACAGATCATAACAGGTTAGAAAATATAAACATGCAAGAGAGTACGATACATGAAACTGAAAGAATGTACATAATGTAAAAGAGAGAACTGTAATGGAAATATCTACTATAAGTAGAGAACTATCAGTGAATAGTGATGTAGAGTACAAAGTCGACATGTGAACGGCTGGAATTTCACATGAATATACTAAAGAGGCGCACATGGTTATACTACTTTGGAATTATTCACATGACTATTTATACTCTCCCATACCCCAATCAATACACAAGGATCCAGATAAGTTATGTTACATACATGATTTTCATATGAAAGCCCATAGATGGAAGTACATGAAGTATACATGAGGGCTCAGAACTGAGTGCACATGAATTCCACATGAAGGCCCATGAAGGGGTACACATGAAGTATAGGTTATACATGAGATACATGAGAAACATGATCGAACATGAGAGCACATGAGAGTACACGAGCATGCATGAACGAGCATGAAGCATATGAGAAACATGAATAACATGAGAGCAAGGAATACATGATGTACATGAAACACATGACATGAAGTATCCGATGCTCCCGAGGGGGATAACATCTCATGTAGGGATCCATATAGTACCAATCCATGATAATATCGTGACAGCATCAAATAAGGTAATCTAGAGCATGAATATAATCCTAAGCAAGTTATAAAATGATCAGAGAATGTACTCGCCTGATAATCTGAATGTCCCGCTGAGAATATAGAGTCCCATGTGAGGTACCTGACTCCTATTTAGAACAACACAAGTCACAACATGTCTAGAATAATAAGGCTGAAGATTTTAATGCATTCTACATAATTTCTAGGTCCTTCTAGACCCAAGTCAACTCTTGGTCAACTGGTCAACTATATAGTCAAACTAGGTCAACTAGGCCACTCCTAACCCAATCAAGTCTCACTAAGCCTAACCAAGCCTAGGCTAGCAACATATAATCACAAGGCCACACAAGTTATCCAACATACATGTTTACATATATACATACATATATACTCACTGTATATAAGGCATACTTGTATGTAGGAAATTCATCCATGGCTATATGCCCACATACATATATATTCACATTTTTCATACACACATATTACATATATAATATAATATTTTTATATATATATATATATTTATATATAATATATATATATATAATATATAATATTATAATATATATATATATATATAATATATACATTACATCTATGGCTATATGCCCACATACATATATATTTTCACATGATTTGTATGCCTATATATATATATATATATTATATATATTATATATATATATATTATAATATATATATATATATATTTATATATATATATATATAATATATATTTTATATATATATATATATATCTATATATATATATATATATATATATATATATATATATATTAAACATGTGAAATATATATGTGTGTATGAATAAACATGTGAATATATATGTGTGGGCATATAGCCATAGATGAATTTCCTACATACAAGTATGCCTTATATACAGTATATATGTATGCATATATGTAAACGTGTATGTTGGATAACTCGTGTGGCCTTGTAATTATATGTGATGCTAGCCTAGGCTTGGTTAGGCGTAGTAAGACTTGATTGGGTTAGAGTGGCCTAGTTGACCTAGTTTGACTATATAGTTGACCATAGTTGACCAAGAGTTGACTTGGGTCTAGAAGGACCTAGAAATTATGTAGAATGCATTAAAATCTTCAGCCTTACTATTCTAGACATGTTGTGACTTGTGTTGTTCTAAATAGGAGTCTGGTACCTCACTTGGGACTCTATATTCTCAGCGGAACATTCAGGTTATGTAGTGCCCCGTCCCGTAAAGTCAATCAGAGGAATCGAAACGCCGACGGCGTTCGGACATTAGCCTTGCAACGGCTGCTCGAAGGCTCGCTCGGTCGAGGCGACTCCTCGCTCAGGTGGGGTAGTTTCGGTGAACTTGCCTCATCTTAGCCTTCACTTAATAACTCGCATGTTTTTAACTTGCATAAGTTAGGCATGATAATAAAAGAGACGCATCCACATAGCTAAGGGAATAATCTCGACGGGTCGAAATGTCTTAGAACATGGAAAATGGTCCCACGGTCTGCTTAGAAGTCGGCTCAGCGTGCTTTTAAAAATGACACTCGATCCTTCATTCATGTGGCTTGGGAGAAGGAAGTTAGCCTAAGTTGCTAAGTTACCTTAACACTCGAATTAGCCTAAGTCATAGGCGTCGCCCACGTGAATGCTTGATAAAGCATGCACGGTCCCGTCGTTTTATCCCAACGCTCGAATTGGCCTAAGTCATAGGCGTCGCCCGTATGAATGCTTAATAAAGCATGTACGGTCCCATCATCCAAGGCTTGGCATAGCCTTCGTAAGTCTCACGAGTTAAGTCGTCTTGCACGGCTGTTGGCTTAAGTCTAGGCACCCGAGAACTTGGTCGTTCAAGTCGAATGCGTGCACGGCACGTTCACTCGATGCGAAGCTTGGCATAGCCTTTAATCGTCAAGTCGTTGTGGATATAAGTTAGGCAAAGTTATGTCGGTCGGTTTAAGCTATTTCTAGCACTGTCCCGCTCTATCTGCGGTTGTCAAGTCACGTAGTCCCTTAAGAACAATGCTCGTCGTATAAAGTATATGACTTAAGCGATAGCGCCTAGAGAACCAGGCCTGTCTAAGGCACGAGCCACGGTCAGTTTAGTGAAGAGTATGCCATGGACAAAAGGAAGTCCACGCGACTGGTTGTCGTCGAGATCGGTCATGCTACTTGGGAGTCTCGCTAAGTCTCGATAAGTCCCGCATACGAGATCGGTCCCGCTGCTTGGGAGTCTCGCTATGTCTCGATAAGGAAACACACGAGATCGGTCCTGCTACTTGGGAGTCTCGATAGAAAGATGGAAAGCATGGTCATAGTTAAGAAAGGACTTGATAGATCGAGTTGAGTCTTGCATGGTCATTGGACAACTTGTCGACAGGGTTAGGTCTTCTCGAGTGCTCGCCAGGGCACCGGGATCATGTCGGCCCGGGAGAAGCGAGTGAGGCTCAAGTAGGACTGGATAATTGTATGGGAGATTTGGCACCTCCGGGCTAGCTACCGGTGTAGGGACGGTCCGATTTCCCCGAGCCGAGATCCAAGATAGCTTGACATTACTAGTGACCACTCATGTAGATGGATCGGCAGAATAGCGACAAACCGCGTGTATGCCTTTGGATTGAGTCTAGAACTTGAATGCAGGTCTAGTCGGTAACACAATATCTGGGCCTAAGATTGGGCTGCAGCATAGGCACCGTGCTTGGCACGATACTTGGCATCGGAAAGTTCATGAAATCGACATTATGTTTCACAGGTCTTATCTAAGTTGGTTTATGAGTCCAACAGGAAGACCGCAAGGCGGTAGCATAGATAAGTCTTGATATGTTGTGAGGCACGGCCTCAATCTTGAAGCACGAACATTTCTAAGCAAGGTTTAGAGGCGCAGCCTGCACGAGTCATCCCTTTGTCGTCGTTGGCACGGGAATTGGACTAAGAGGCACTTGAGTTTAGGTGAAAGTCTTGGCACGATCGAGTTCGCATAGATTGCTCCTCGGCGAAGTACTGTCTCGAATTCATTGAAGTCACGAATAGAGTATGGCACGACCCTGCCGTCCCGAGTTGAAGTTCAGTCAAGTACGTAAGCGATGAGGTACTGCCTCGATCAAAATACACGTTGACGTTATAGCACGACCATGTCGTGGCACGTCGGTTTGGTCAGGCGTCGTTGTCTTAAAATTGATCCTAAGGTAAGACTAGCAAGACAATTGAAAGGGACTTGTAATGCACAAAGTAAATAAACGTGTCGGTTTTGTATGGGGGGCGAGGAGCTCACTCCACCAGTACAGTTGAGTACTGACACCCACACAGTTTCATGTGCTGGCACAGGTAGAAGCTCGTGGCGCAGAGCTCGCTTGGATGCGTTGAGGCACGTTGTTCCTTGGTGACTCGAAGCGTGCGACCACGTAAAGTCAGACTTATACGGGACATAATGTATGGACATCGCCTTCCGAAGCTTCGCTGGCTCAAGCATTATATCGAGAGATGAGAGAGAGCGGAGTGACTTGTATAATGAAAGAAAAGTGAGCACGAGAGACTTGTAATCATGGCCTTGCGCCTATTGTAATCTGATTGTTCAATATCATTGAAGAGTTCTTTTGAATTACTTATGTTTTGCCTTTAAATTTCTGCTGCATGTTCAATGTTTTTGCTTGGGACTTCTGTGCGACGACCCCGTCGCCGTCGCTGAATTCGGCTGTTATGAAACTGCCTTGCACGAGTGCAATCTAGGCTCGTGCGGCATCACGCCTTAGCGAGGACGATCGCTCCTACGGGAGCGGGCGTGACATAATGGTATCAGAGCACGGCTTTATGTCCTTGGACTTCATGTCGATCACTCAGTTTTAAAAGCTCGTTCATGGAAAAAGAAGTGTGCGCTCTCTCTCAATTGTCCCTCGGTATGTCCATACAATAAGTCTAAATATTTTCAAAAGCTCGTACAAGCGTTCAATCGAACGCATCGGTACGCCATCATCGGACGCATCGGTAGGCCTTTGTGCCGAATGGTGTCAAACTTGACTTGATAGAGAACACATGCTAAAGTTTGCAAGTCGCGTGCGTGCCTAAATAGTCATACATCAACATTAGTAAATGAGCGTGCAAACTCTGAGTATAGTCCGCACGGGATGGCTATGCACACGACTTTTGGCTAAGTTGTGCTGCGCATCGTGCACCTCGACTTTTTGGTGCAAACGAGTCGCGAGCAATATCAAGTATCGCTCGGTCAGGAACGAAGATACACTTAGCGTGTATATCGATAGGAACACTATCGAGCTAACGCTTGGGCGTACACGGAAGATTGTTTTGGATTTTGACGAATAGTGCGAACGACTTAGTGAGTCGATGCGACGTGAGCGATTACGCTGGAGATTCGTTGAACGAATCTGAAACATGTGTTGGCGAAACGCGAACGTGATTTGGACTAGATCGGATGGCTCGAATCCTGAGTGATGTATGTGTCACGAACCGCACCCTAGAGTATGGGCACGAGACGTGGGTACGTCTAGCCTATGCCGCAGTATCGACGGTAGAACGCTGTCCTAGGTCACAACATCTAACAGTTAAAGGTAATAAACAGTTATACTCCCCGAATGGGGGTGACATAACAGAATATATCTCAATCACAGCTAAGGTAGAACAGGATAAGATAGAATGATATAAAAGATGATATCCAGAACAGAAGAAATCACAGAGGTACAAATCCAGAATTTTAAGTGTCTAAATAAATACATATCCCAAATCTCAGAATCTATATACAGTAATCTAAGTAAAGTAAAGACAATCCTAATCTAAGGGTGTGTCATTTAATACTAGTGGATCCTACTGCTGGTCCAAGTCCAGGCACTCATTTAATGTAGCACCGTAGTAGGTAGGGCAGAATGCCTCAGCCTCGTCCTCTGTAAATTTTCAACAGGTCCAGTCAGGACAGGAGCGAGCACAGTACATCTCAACAAATCATAGCAGGTCAGGATATAATCATGCTATAGAGTAAGATACAAGAAACTGAAAGAAATACATGATAAATAGAGAGAGACTGTAAATAAATAGCTACAATATATAGAGAACTAACAGTGCTAGTGATTCAGAGCACAAGATGGTTATGTAGACGGTACGATGTTGTACACGAGTAATCTACAGAGGTTGTACATGAGAAATCTACTGGATTGAATACATAACCACTTCTACTCCCCCGCCCCCCAATCAATACACAAGGATCAAGTTAAGTTATGTTATTGTACACGAAGGTCATGTGAATACATGATTATACACGATTTCACACATTTCATATACGAATGTCACAAATACAAGGAGTACACGATGTTCACGATAAAGTACATGAACACGAATACCCGATGTATCCGCTAAGGGATAACATCGCACAACAAGATCTATATAGTACTAATCCGTGTTTCCAACATGTCAGCATCATGTAAAGTAATCTAAAGCAGGAAATATACTCCTAATACAGGATATGAAATGATCAGAGAATGTACTCGCCTATATCCTGAGAATTTGGAGAATATATACTGTCCGAGGAGTGGTGTCTGTCTCCTATAGAACAGTACAAGTCACTATGAGTCTACAATGATAATAAGATGCAAGTCAATGCATTCTACATGAATCTAGGTCAATCTAGGCCAAAGTCAACTCTTGGTCAACTCTAGTCAACCCAAGTCAAACATAAGTCAAACTATGGTCAACTAGGTCTAACCAAGCCTCACTAGGTTTAACAAGACTAAACAAGTCTAATCTAGGCTCACCAGTCAGCAGACACACATAAACCCCATAGGCTAAGAGACTAGGCCATAGGCTAACCATGCCTAAAACCAACCATAAATCACATCTACACAAGTCAAATCATTAGTCCAACTATAATACACACATTAATATATCATACAATCTAATATAGGATTATACCTAACATGTAGGCTACCTATATATATCACATACATATATATATAATATCTATAAAAGTACAACACATTATAATATATATCATATAGGATATATATATATATATATCTATTCATCTCAATATCTATACATGTTATATACATGTAGAGAAGGGAAAAAGGGAAAATGTGTGGTAGCATGTGTGAAAATATAAGAGTGTGTGTGTATCATGGAGCTGTGTGCAAGGGTGTGTGGGAAAACAGGACTGTGTGTGTTAGGCTAGACATGTGTGTGTGTATGTAGATGAGTCTTGAGGGTGTGAGGGATACATGGTGTCAAGTATGTATGCTAGTGAGGGGATACATGAGAGGGTGTGTGTATATGGGAGAGTGAAACAGTGGCAACCTTAGGCAAAATCAGTGAGTGAGTGAGTGAAGTGAACAGTGTGACAGTTAAGAGTGTGAAGTAGAGGTGAGTAATACTTGAGGGTGTGTGTGTGAAGATACAAGAAAATGGAGTGACAAATAGGTAGAAATCAGTGCACTGTTCAACCTGGAAAACAGTGATTTATATATACATAAAATATGGAAATTGAACAACATCATTTCAGTTCAAACAGGCCAGTCAACCAATCTCAGGTTTATACTTTGAAAACCCTCTATTTAGTTCACAATAATTCAGTTTAAAACAGTCCTTTAAATCCAGTTTTCAATCAAACATTTAAAGAAACAAATAACAGTTCATAGATTTTAAAAGGAAGGAAAATCAATCCCAGGTTGGAATGGTAGGGAAACCAATTCAGGTAATAGATAACCTTCCCCCATTCGACCAATGAACTACATTACAAGCATGGAAAACACAAGTCCCATTCCATTCAGTCTTAAAAACAGAACCTATTTCTCAGTTAACAGCATCTCAGGTTTAGAATTCAGCCTTGCTAACAGTTCTAACATCAAACCCCCAATTCTCAGGTTAAATAAAATCTGGGAATAAACTCAGGTTTTGTATTAACAGTGAATCACATTCAGTTAACAGTTCAGGTATAGAAAAAACTGGAAAATTAATCACATAGAATTCAAGCATTCATCAAAGTTTAAGAAGAGTAAAAATCTCAGTTAAAGGGAGTTAACAGGGAATAACATTCAGACCATCACATGTGTCAAATTCTTATTTACAAACCAACAACCCAATTCGAAAGCAATATACCTAGCTAAACATGAAATAATATATGGGGGGGGGGGAATTAGCAGTGCAAAACATCATTAAACAGGAATTTAAAAGTTAGGAAAAATCTGGAAAACCAAGTATCCGAATGAGTATCAGTCGAACCTTATAAAGAACCCAATTCGAATCAATCCACATCAACAACTTATTCTATTATGTAAACCTAATCTAATATAGGTTATACATGATATTTAGGATCTAAACAACAATTAAAATCATGAATTAAACTAATTAAAACTGAATCAAAACACAGAGAACCAACACATACTGCATACACAGTGCACTACTTGTGCACACGTAATATCATGTCCGACACGACACGAGGGGTCGTGCCACTTGGGGGACCCCATGTCGTCATGAGTACGATACGTGTGTCAAATTTTGTGAGCCGAAACGTCGTGTCCAGCTCAGAATCAAGCCCGAGTAGCAGGGCATAATCCTGCCAGCGCGCGCGCGTGCACGACCGCGTGTCCACGTGTCTGTGGGGACACGACGTGACACCAAACACGACTCAGAACACTAGAAACATGTAAGCGAGAGTAAAACCTAATTTCTATTCACAAACATTTCTAAAACTCAACCGAAATGCCTTTGGGGCATTTCACCAAACACCTACACACATGGGTTGATACGTGTCCGATACGGACACGTAATGGACTTTAATTCTAGGGTTAGCTAGTCCTACAGCTAGGGTAGGCCTAGGGCATCCTAGAAATGCAATAAAACAGAAATTTCATGGAGAGGAATAGATATTACCTATTGATTTGCAAAGGCTCAAAATCCCCAAATGAAAGTGGTTCCTCAAGCCACCAAACTCCTTTCAAATTGTTCAAAATCTGAAAATACTCAATACCAACAGCAAGAACAGAAAATTCAGAACCTAATGCAATTGGTTTGGGTGGAAAAGGAGCTAAATAGGAATTTCTATGATTTAAGGAAGATGGGGACTCACCTCTTTCCAAACTTGCAATAATCCGATGGAGGCTAGCCCTAATTTCTAGGAGGGGATTAAATAGGGGGAAAGACCAATGCATGGCCGGCCATGGGCTGGAATAGGGCTAGGGTTTCACTAGGTTCACTTGGTTGGGTTGGGCCTTAAGGCTTTAAGTTATATAATGACTTGTGAAATCACAAGCCGTTCCTTAATCAAATTAATTCCTAATTTCCCCAAACTAATTCTAATGAGTTAATTATCACTAGGTCAAGCTAAGGTCTCTTAACCTAACCCAATAGTCATGACCTAGGTTAGCCTCTAGGACAGTCTCCAAGGTCAACACCAGTCAAAGTCTAAAATAGCACCAAAACAATTAACTAAAAATCACTTAAAAATTCTAATAATTATAATTAATAATAATAATTCCAAATTAATTCCAAAATTTTAAAAATGACCAAAATACCCTCAAGCTAGAAAAGTGGTAGTGACAAATCTACCCTCCTTAAAATAATTTTGTCCTCGAAATTAAAGGCAAAACTAAACTGCTGAGAAGGATAGAAAAGTATACCTCAAGGTCCAAAAAGATGGGGTAACGCTCGCGCATCTCATCCTCCCGCTCCCAGGTAGACTCTCCTGGAGAATGATGCCTCCATGCGACGCGTACCAAGGGTATCACCTGGTTCCTCAATACCTTCTCTCGGCGATCCAGAATCTCCACAGGCTACTCTGGATAACTGAGAGTAGGTCCAACCTCAATCTCTGAATGATCAAGCACATGGCTAGGGTCAGCCACGTACCGTCTTAACTGTGATACGTGGAATACGTTGTGAACTCCCACTAGTACAGGTGGCAAGTCTAGCCTGTATGCCATGTCACCGACTCTTTCGCTGATAACGAAAGGGCAATGAAGTGCGGGCTAAGCTTCCCACCTCCACCAAAATGTATCGTACCACGAGTCGGAGATATCCGCAGAAAAACCATGTCTCCAACCTAAACACAAGCAAGGTCTCAAGTTACTAAAAATCAAATACGATCAATAAAATAAAAAAAAATACAACCTAATTCTAATCCTATCTCTAAATCTGTACCTCAAACTCCAACGGCCTCCGGTGGCTATCAGTCCAGTGCCGATGTATGTCCTGCGCCTCACGAAGTCTATCCCTGATGAGCTTAACCTTCTCGAATGTGTCAACAACCATCTCTGGTCCCAGTAAAGCTCGCTCTCCAACATCATCCCAAGATAAGGGTGTACGACACCTACGCCCGTACATAGCCTCAAACGGTGACATCTCAATGCTGGCCTGATAACTGTTGTTGTAAGCAAACTCCACCAAATGTAGATGATCCTTCCAGGAACCTCCAAAATCCAGGATACACGTCCGCAGCATGTCCTCAAGGGTCTGAATAGTCCTCTCTGACTGTCCGTCCGTCTAGGGGTGGTAGGCAGTACTAAACTTAAGCTGAGTGCCCAAACTAGTCTGCAGACTCCTCCAAAAATGGGAAGTAAAGCGACTATCCCGATCTGAGACTATGCTGACGGGAACTCCATGAATCCTGACTATCTGCCTTATATACATCTCCGCAAGCCTCTCTGTAGACGTACCCACCTTGAATGGCAAGAAGTGGGCCGATTTGGTCAACCTGTCAACGATGACCCAAATTGCGTCTTTTCCTCCTGGTATACGTGGCAACCCAGATACGAAATCCATGGTGATATGTTCCCACTTCCACTATGGAATGGGCAACGGTTGTAATAATCTCCCAGGCCTCTGCCTCTCTGCCTTGACTTGCTGACAGACCAAGCATCTATCTACGAAGTGGGACACCTCCCGCTTCATCATGTACCACCAGACATGCTCTCGCAGATCCCTGTACATCTTGTCGGCACTAGGATGTATAGAGTACTGCGATCTGTGAGCCTCCTGCATGATCTGCTCTCTAAGCACCCGTTAGGCACACATAATCGGGTACCGTGCCTCAAGGCACCATCCTCTGCAAGTAAAAACTCACCATCCTCCAATCCTGCACTGATCTGCTCTCGGATATACCGCAGAGCCACATCCTCGAACTGTCGTCTTGATCCTGTCCATCATGTTCGACTGTATCTGAAGGCCCCATAACTGCATCTGCACTCCGGGTACGATCACCTCAATCCCAAGGCTCTCCAAGTCTGCAAGCAAGTACCGATCCATAGTCAAACACATGGCTGTCGGATACCTACTCAAGGCATCGGCAACCACGTTGGCCTTTCCCAGGTGATACTGAAGTGAGATGTCAAAGTCCTTCATCCACTCTAGCCATCTGCGCAGCCTCATGTTGAGCTCTTTCTGTGTGAAAACATACTTCAAAGTGATCCGTGAAAATCTCCACCCTCTCGCCATACAGATAGTGCTTCCACCACTTCAAAGCAAAAATTACCGCTGCCAGCTCTAGGTCATGGGTAGGGTAGTTCTTCTCATGGAGACGTAATTACCTGGAAGCATAGGCAATCACCTTCCTATGCTTCTGCAAGACAAACCCAACCCCTTCCATGAAGCATCACTATAAATAGTGAATCCACCTGATCCTGAAGGCAATGTCAAAATCGGAGCTGTCGTAAGCCGCTTCTTCAACTCATCAAAAGCTGCCTGACACTCCTCTGACCAAACAAACTCAGTATCCTTCCGGGTCAACCGAGTCAACGGCTCTGCAACCCAGGAGAAATCCTACACAAATCTCCTATAATATCCTGCCAGCCCCAGAAAACTTCTGATCTCTGCCACTGAAGTCGGCGCTGTCCAAGCCTCAACTGCTGTGATCTTCTTCGGGTCCACTGAGATACCATCTCCAGTTACCACATGACCCAAGAAGTCTACTCTGTCTAGGAAGAACTCGCACTTTGAGAGCTTGCCAAACAATCTCTCCCTCCTGAGTGTCTCTAGCACTACTCTCAAGTGCTCCTCGTGCTCTTCCTCTGTCTTGGAATATACCAGAATATCATCAATGAATACCACCACGAACTTGTCCAAGTACTGGTGGAACACCTTGTTCATAAGGTTCATAAATACTGCTGGTACATTGGTCAGCCCAAACGGCATAACCAAAAACTTAAACTGCCTGTACCGCGTCCTGAAAGCGATCTTGGGAATATCCTCCCTCTTCACCTTTACCTGGTGATAACCTGACCTCAAATCAATCTTGGAGAACACCCGAGCTCCGCTCAACTGATCAAAAAGATCATCGATCTGCGGCAGTGGATATCTGTTCTTGATCGTCAGGTTGTTGAGTGCCCTGTAGTCGATACACATCCGTACCAACCCATCCTTCTTGGGTACGAAAAGTACGGTGCACCCCAAGGTGAAGAACTCGATCGGATGAACCCCTTGTCCTGCAGCTCATCCACCTGCTTCTTCAGCTCCACCAATTCACTGTTGTTTACTCGATAGACATGCTGAGATATCGGTTCCGTACCGGGAACCAAGTCTATCGAGAACTCTACATCCCTGTCTTGTGGAAGTCCTGGCAACTCCTCTGGGAATACGTCCATAAACTCTGCTATCAAGGGATGCGGAGCCACCTGCTCCTCGACTGATGTTCCACAGAAAACTCCACCGTCCTGCTCTGCCTGCCGCCGGGTGTACTCAAACTCTGGCTTCCTTACGCCCCGAACAAAACTCTACCCTCGGCAATCAATGCGGGCGTGGTGTCTACTCAGCCAATCCATACCTAATACTATATCGTAGTTCGGTAGTGGCATGACGAGTAGACTCACTTCCAACTCTCGGCCTCACAATATGACGCTCCGCCCTCTGTAAACATTACTCACGAGGATGACCCCACCCCTGGTCGTGATCTTGTAGGTCCTAGGCAATGGTTCAGAAACCAAACTGTGTCTAATAGCATACGATACTGACACAAAGCTGTAGGAAGCCCCGAAATCAAAGAGTGCAAATGCTGGAAGGGAGTCGAGAAGAACCGAACCTGCTATCAGCTCTCCGATGGCCTCGACATCCTCAGCTGCCATGGCGAAAGCTTGCTCCTACTGTCCACCTCGTGTCTGCTGGTGCTACTGGAACCTCTGCTGTTGGGTCTGCAGGGCTGGTCCCCTTGGCTGACCTGCTGGAGCCTTGGCTGCTCCAGCTCCTCCTGGTATCGGACGCATCGACGCAACTGGATACTCTCGCATCTGGTGATCCGATGATCCACACATCAAGCATCTACCGAGTCTCTTCCTGTACTCGTCCTACTTGTGCCCAGGCTTCTTATAGAATGTACAACTAACAGCCTGCTGCCTGGGTGCCTACTGCCCCCTCTGCTGCTGGTGCTGTACCTGCTAAAAAGGTGCACGGCCCTGATGCTGGTGCTTGCTGATACTGGAACTGGCTTCTGTGGCTGCTGATGCTAGAAGTGAGGCCTCTTGGCCTGCCCCTGACCTGCTGCACCCTGGAACTCACGACCCCTCTTCTGCTTCAGCCCTAGGTCGTCCTTCGCCGCCATAGCCCCAGAAAATATCTCAGCGAAAGTAGCGTTCCGGTCGCTCTTAGTCAGCGACCGAACCTCTCTAATCAGACCTCGGCGAAACTTCCTCGCCTTCGTCTTCTCAGTCAAATCATCTATGAAACGGGCCAGTCTATAAAACTTCGCAGCATACTCAGCTACTGTCTGGTTCCCCTGAACCAGACCCTCGAACTGTGCCTCGATACCTCCCAAGGCCACATCAGGAAAGAACTGCTCCTTAAACAGCTCCTTGAACTGGGCCCAAGTCTGGCCCTCAACTCCCGCCCTGGGATCTGTCTGATACCACGCACGGGCCAAGTCCTATATCTGACTGCCCGTCGCCTCGATCTGGAGTCGATCTAGTATCTCCGTCAGTCGAAAGATCTCCTCAATATGCTCTATCCAGTCGTCGGCATAGTGGATGCCCTCTATGCCGAAGAACTCCCGAGGGTGCATCTTCTAGAAGTCCTGTATGTCCTTCTCCCTCCGACGGGGCTACAGCTGGGTCCCCTGAGCTGTGAATATCTCGACTGTAGTACGAACCAACTGGTGTGCCTCATCAATCCCCTGACGGAAATCTGCAGTCTGCCTCGTGCTGCTGCTGGTGGGACTCAAGAATCCTCCACGAAGGAGAAGAGATGTGCAGCATCCACCATCCCAACAGGCGGAGGCTGCTGCGGTGGAAGGATCTCAGGAATCACAACCGGCCTCCTGACTGGTGGAGGTGCTCCTCCAAAAGTGGCAGAAACACCGACTCCTAAGGGCTGCATTGGCCTTGTGGCACCGGGAGCGGGCTGCTGTTGAGGTCGAGAGGTACTAGACCCCTCTCCAGCGTCTCCCAGTACAGGGTGATGCGATCGCGTCTCAACCATCCTGGAGACACAGATCAAACGAAACAATTACTGAGAATGAATCGAAATATCAAAGGAGGACAGTTTAATTTTCTAAGGAAGACAATAAGCAGCAAAATAGATATACAGAATCTGATAAGGAATTTTTCTAGAGTGATTGAGTACCTTCAAAAATATACTAATTCCTACTACAGGCTGCAACGATATTCTAATTCGAATACCACTACATTTCCAACCTAGACCTGCATGGGCCACCACTAAAAATGTGTCACGACCCGCACCCTAGGGTAAGGGCACGAGATGTGGGTACGTCCAGCCTACGTCGCAGTATCGGCGATAGAAAGCTGTCCTAGGTCACAACATCTAACAGTTAAAGGTAATAAACAGTTATACTCCCCGAATGGGGGTGACATAACAGAATATATCTCAATCACAGCTATGGTAGAACAGGATAAGATAGAATGATATAAAAGATGATATCCAGAACAGAAGAAATCACAGAGGTACAAATCCAAAATTCTAAGTGTCTAAATAAATACATATCCCAAACCTCAGAATCTATATACAGTAATCCAAGTAAAGTAAAGAAAATCCTAATCTAAGGGAGTATCATCTACTGCTAGTGGATCCTGGCTGGTCCAAGTCCAGGCACTCATCTAATGTAGCACCGTAGTAGATAGGGCAGAACGCCTTAGTCTCGTCCTCTGTAAAATTTTTAACAGGTCTAGTCAGGACAGGAGCGAGCACAGTACATCTAACAAATTATAGCAGGTCAGGATTATAATCATGCTATAGAGTAAGATACAAGAAACTGAAAGAAATACATGATAAAAAGAGAGAGACTGTAAATAAATAGCTACAGTATATAGAGAACTAACAGTGCTAGTGATTCAGAGCACAAGATGGTTATGTAGACAGTACGATGTTGTACACGAGTAATCTACAGAGGTTGTACACGAGTAATCTACTGGATTGAATACATAACCACTTCTACTCTCCCACCCCAATCAATACACAAGGATCTAGTTAAGTTAAGTTATGTTATTGTACACGAAGGTCATGTGAATACATGATTATATACCATTTCACACGTTTCGTACACGAATGTCACAAATACAAGGAGTACACGATGTTCACGATAAAGTACACGAACACAATACCCGATGTATCCGCTAAGGGGATAACATCGCACAACAAGATCCATATAGTACTAATCCGTGTTTCCAACGTGTCAGCATCATATAAAGTAATCTAAAGCAGGAAATATACTCCTAATGCAGGATATGAAATGATCAGAGAATGTACTCACCTGTATCCTGAGAATCTGGAGAATATATACTGTCCGAGGAGTGGTGTCTATCTCCTATAGAACATTACAAGTCACTATGAGTCTACAATGATAATAAGATGCAAGTCAATGCATTCTACATGAATCTAGGTCAATCTAGGCCAAAGTCAACACTTGGTCAACTTTGGTCAACCCTAAAGTCAAACCTAAGTCAAACTATGGTCAACTAGGTCTAACCAAGCCTCACTAGGTTTAACAAGACTAAACAAGTCTAATCTAGGCTCACCAGTCAAGCAGACACACATAAACACCCATAGGCTAAGAGACTAGGCCATAGGCTAACCATGCCTAAAACCAACCATAAATCACATCTACACAAGTCAAATCATTAGCCTAACTATAACAAACACATTAATATATCATACAACTAATATAGGATTATACCTAACATGTAGGCTACCTATATTATATATATAGATTATATATATATACATACATATAATAATATATAATATATATAATAGTATATATATATATCTATATATATATATATATATATAATATATCTATATATATATATATATATATAAAATATATATATATATAATATTCATCTCAATATCTACATATATATACATGTAGAGAAGGGAAAAGGGAAAATGTGTGGTAGCATGTGTGAAATACAAGAGTGTGTGTGTATCATGGAGCTGTGTGCATGGGTGTGTGGGAAAACAGGACTGTGTGTGTTAGGCTAGACATGTGTGTGTATGTGGGTGAGCCTTGAGGGTGTGAGGGATACATGGTGTCAAGTGTGTATGCTAGTGAGGGGATACATGAGAGGGTGTGTGTACATGGGAGAGTGAACAGTGGCAACCTTAGGCAAAATTAG